>QANY01001060.1:469999-609971 GCA_003255025.1 Datisca glomerata
ATATATATATATATATATAATGTTACACTTCAGTGCTATTTTAACTTTAATCTATATGCCTCTGCCTGGAAGTTTCCCTACACTTTAATCTATAAGCCTCTACCTGGAAGTTTTCCCACTCAATCGTCAGAAATCATAGTTTAGGTAAATATGTGAGCACCAATTATTATGTAGTTTTTCTTAATTAAAGTTGAAGTTATGAAAGAATGTAAATACTAGATAGAATTAAAAAATTTCAATTTCAAAGAAATTGGTAGAGTTCAATTGTGTACCCCGTTGTAATGAAGTTTTGAATTGAAATCTTAAATAAGAGAAAGTTGATGATATTAGGTTCTGTTTTATCATATTATTTATGTTGGTTAAATATGTTGAGATTTCACTTAAAAAAATAATAATGTTTATACATAAATTAGAGTAATTCGTTGCATAAGATAACATGTCAAATGAACATAGTTGTAATATGATAAAAAAATTATTGTTTCGGATAAGATATTTTAAGAAAAATGATAATGATTATTTCCCGTTATTCAAAAATTAAAGTTAAGATAACATGTCAAATGATCACGGTCGTGCAATTATACATGATAGATCATATAAGATAATCGCTTTAGCCATTATTTTTCCTATTTTGTAGTGATATTTCTGATCTTTCAAAATATATGTCTTAATATGTATGTAGTGTGATTTATATTTCTATAAATTCAGTCAGCTTGTACATCGATATTATATTTATTACTTTATGTATCTACATGTATTCATACATTATCATAGTTAATAAAAAGGTGCATGAACGTGGATAAATATAATAAAGAAAAAATTATCAATTTGACCATCATAGTTTGCACATGTTTTCAGTTTGACCATCATAGTTTAAAAAGTCTCAATTTAAAAAGTTTCAATATGGTCGTTCTGTCACTCTCCATTAATAGACACGTTGACGTGGCACGTTAAGTGTGACCTGGTACGTTAAATGATGACAGGATATTAAAATATTATTTTATATTTTCCACTTCATATATTTTTTTTATCAAAAATGTATTTTTTACTACTTCTTTTACTTTTTACCTCTCTCCTCAGTAAAAAATCATATTCTCTTTCTCTTCCCTCCCCTTCATCGCTCTCGAAGCTTTGCTTCTGGCGTGTATGTTTAACATGTTACTTCGGGTCTTCGATTTTCTTAGCTTCCATTGGTTCTGCAAGCAGGTAATCTTCGATTCTTCATGTATCCTTCTTCTACTTGTATTTTTTCATAAGTTTTATTCGTCTTTGAAGTTCTTCTCAGGTTTTTTGGGTATTTCTCCTTGAAGTTATTCTCCTCATGTTGTTCTCCTCGATAAAATTGTAGGATGTAAAAGGCTTGTCTCTTTGTCGGGTCAATAGAATATTAACTTTTTTGTTGATTAATTAGGGATTGGTTCAATTTATGATTTATTATATCATCCCTTAGGGTTTTAGGTTAATTGTTTCTTTACTAAATTGTTTAGGGTTTTGAAATGAGATTCTAGTTTAAGTTGTTTATATACTAAAAATATTGGTTTAATTTTTTTTATAGTTATTAGGAACCTCTGTTACAGTTATTCAGAGTGTAAGATTTTACAGGGAAATAGAACTTCAGGCATATTACTTGTCCATGTTTAACTGCTCTATTATGTCATTGGCTAACGACGAACTTGGAGGAAATAATGACTTTTATTATGCTATGTTATGTCATTTTTATAGTACTTATTGCTTGCATCTTTTCTCTAACTTGATGAAATAAAATAAAATAATTAAGCAACTGTAAAACATAATTATATTGTATTAAACATGATTAGAGTATGAAGAAACTTTCCTCCTCTCCCCCACTAACCCGAGTTTTAGTTATATTGTTTTGTTACTTAACTTCGATATTATTGTAGCACACATATGATAAGATTTATTTTGTTATTATGCAATTATATCATGTGAATCAAATGACACATAGTATGATAGCATTGATAGTAGTGATGAAAGTGTCAGGAGCGTTGACTTAAGGGAATTGAGAGTGATTTTGAAATGGATGATGATGAAAAGTTTGATGCCAATGTTGATGATATTGATTATGCATTTAATTTTAATTCTGAACATGTTGATGATGTTAGTTCTAATTACGGTTCAGAGGAACATTTAAACTCTTTTAGGAATTCAGATGATGATACAGAGAGATACCCTGAGTTTATGGTTGAGCATGACTTTTCGAATGTAGTGTTTAAGTTAGGGATGAAGTTCAAGGACTCTATTGAGTTTAAACAAGCTGTAAGGGCTCACTCGATACAAAGTGGCCATGACTTGAAGTTTTACAAAAATGAGAAGAATGGAGTGTCTGTGATTTGTACTGGAATGGGTTACAAATAGAGGTTACTTGCTTCTAAGATGCAGTTGGAGAACACTTTGCGAATCGAGTTATATATATATATATCCGAACACACTTATGCTAGAGAGTTTCGTAATAGACATGTGATTTCAAAGTGGATTGGGAAACACTATTTAGATAGGTTTAGAAGCCAAAGAAGATGGAAGTTGAGTGAGATGGCTAAAATAGTTAGGCATGACCATTTGGTTAACATAACCAAAAGTCAAGCATATAGAGCAAAGCAACATGATTTTTTGTTGCTGGAGGAACATGTACAGAACAGTATGTCAGGCTGTGGGAGTATTGTGAGGAATTAAAAAGATTAAACATCAACAACATAGTTAAAATGAAAGTTGACAGGCCATGTCTTGAGGTGCAACCACTTTTTCAGAGACTTTATGTATGTTCAGAGGCTTGTGAAATTGATTTTTTAAGTAGTTGTAGGCTTATTATTGGTATAGATGCATGCCACTTGAAAGGAATATATGAGGGTCAATTAATGGCGGCGGTTGGAGTAGATGGGAATGACTGCATATATCATATTGTCATCGTTGTAGTTGAGCAAGAGACTAAAGATGCTTAGAGATGGTTCTTAGATCTATTGATCATAGACAGTAATTGGGTCTTACCTTCATTTCTGACCAACAAAATGGGTTGTTGCCTACATTAGATGAAATATGGGTTGAGCATAGATTTTGTGTGAGGCACCTCTATGCAAACTTCAAGGCTAATTTTAAGGGTAAAGTATATAAAGATGCCTTATGGAATACAGCAAGGGCCCCACAACACATGTGGCTTCTAAACGTAATGAGCCTACCTCAAGCAATCAACCTACCTCAAGCAATCAACCTGCCTCAAGTAATTAGTCTACTTCTCCAAGTATGAAGAGCAAAGCCGTCAAGAGGTGAAAAAGCCTTGGGAGAGCCACTTATAAATTTATGCGATTCCGGCTACGGTTTTTAGCAACTTATGCTTTCATTAACAACCTGATTTTTTAATATGTTGTAATATGCTAAACATGTTGAGATGGAATTTGAATATGATGTAATATGCTAGAATTTAAATATGATGTAATATGCTAGAATTTGAATATGCTTTATATGTTGTAATATTGTTACTAGATGCCTATTAATGAAGTAAGAGGAACTCAAGAATCTGGATCAAGTGTTGCCGGGCTTGGTGGAGGTGCTGTCGGGGCTGGTACAGATGCTGTCGGGACTGGTACAGATGCTGTCGGGACTGGTGGAGGTCCTATAGATGTTGTCGGGGTTGGTATAGGTGTTGTCGGGGTCGGTAGAGTTACTGTCAGAGTCGGTAGAGCTGGTATTGATGGTGTCGAGGCTGGTAGAGGTGTTGTCAGGGCCGGTAGAGGTGTTGTTGGTACTGGTAGAGGTGTTGTCGGGGTGGTAGAGGTGCTGTCGGGGATGGTAGAGGTACTGTCAGGACCGGTAGAGGTGTTGTCGGGACTTGAAGAGGTAGTAGAGGTGTTATTGGAGCTCATAGAGGTGTTTTCAGAGACCGTAGAGGTGTTATTGCAGTTGGTAGAGCAGCAGGCTAATGGATGTGCATGTATTTTTTGTGTACATGTAGAGTTATTGCAGTTGGTAAAACAGCTAGTTAGCATATGAAACTAGATATGATGTAAGATTATATTATATGCCTGATATTTTTTTAGATTTTTTATCAGGTTTATGAGTATCGAACAGTTATTGTATTTAACAGACTTATAAATATCGATATAGTTATATTGTATATTGTATTTAACAGGTTTATAAGTATCGAAACAGTTATATTGTGTTTAACATGTTTTGAAGTATTGAAACAATTATATTGTATTGCAATTAACAGGTTTATGAGTTGCGAATAAACTCAATTTAACATGTGATATTTTGCAAAGACATTAAAGATAACTCATAAAGTTTGATACATAAGCATAGATGCATAATAAGTGAAATTACAAATCATACATTAATCTCTCTTACATAGCCAACATCAATGCAATAATAATCCATGAAAAAATAATAACTAACCACATGTTCTTCAATTTATTGTGATACAATTTATTTTTTTAATGAAGAGTGATAGAAGGACCATATTAAAACGTTATGTAAATTATGATGATCAAATTGAGATTTTTTAAACTACGATGGCTAAATTAAAAATATGTACAAACTATGGTGGTCAAATTGGTAAAAAGATATTTGTGATAAAATAAAATATATAATAAATAAGATGAAAAATATAAAATAATATTTTAATGTCACTTCATCACTTAATGTGCCACGTCAACGTATCCATTAATAGAAAGTGACAGAATAATTATATTATAACGTTAAGGAAATTATGATGACCAAATTAAGACTTTTTAAAATACGATGACGAAATTAAAAATAGGTACAAATTACGATGGTCAAATTGATAATTTTTCCTATAATAAATTATCTTCTACCAAATATAAAATAAACATTCATGTCAATTATTTTTCGCGGTTTACTATATCAAGTATATTTTTAATTTATCTTTTTTAAATAGAAGAACAATAAATATATTAATTTGTCAAAATAAATATTTTTACCTCTTTTGTATATGTTAATTAATCAATTTAATATGATAAGTTTTAAAAAGAATAAAAAATAGAATTGAGTAGATATTAAACATACATATATAAATAGTCAACTAAAGTCAGATTATATATCATTAAGAATGATAGTTAAGGATTAGTAAGAAAATCATAAGGACTAGTCTAAAAAAATTTCTCCATTTTTTACACTTTGATATATGTTATAGATTATAGATTATTATAATTGTTCATTCTTTATTACATCACATAAAATAGTAAAAACTTACATCTAATGCTCCTCTCATTCTCCTTCCATGGAAAATCACTACAATTTCACTCAATGCATTTTATATTTTCATTGATTACCTTATTTTCTGATTGCACTTAGTTTTTTTTAATTCAAATTCATAAATTGTGAGATACTTCCTTTTTTCAATGAGCTATGTCTTATAATATAAGAAAATCTAGATTTATCATTAACCACTAATTTAATTTAACAAGCTATGTTTCACTGGTTATTTAAGTTCATCATAAATCATATTCAGAGGATATGAAAAGGTTTTTTCTTAAAACACTTTAAATATTTAAAAGTTATTTATGTCAAAAAATTTTGAGTGATTTACATAACCACGCACGTGATAAAATATTAGTTGATACATATTGCCACAAACATTACTCATTTCGACGCCTAAATTACTATAAGTTAAACTTGGTCTCAACAAGTCAGATTAATCAAAATATAATACTCATAAAATGATCATATCATGATAAGGGACGAGGACAAAAATTTTATAAAGGGGGTAAAAAAATTTCGTCTATATTATTTGACGTGATAATAAATTTAATTTAATATTATCTAACAGTTTCAAAAAATTTGAATGAGACGAGTAATAGTTTAGTTATTTATAAATCTAAAAGGGGAAAATAGTATACAAGTTGGTAATTTTAAAAATTTAAATAGGGCAAATAGTATGTAAGCATGTAATTTTATAAGTAAAAGAGGGATAATTGTAGATTAGTTATATTTCACAAATTTTACATATATTATATAGATAAAAGTGCCGAATACAATTTATACCTCTAAAGTTTGATCCGTTGATCATTTATACATTAAATTTTTTATTTAATATCAAATACCCTTAATATATATAGATTAACATTTACACTCTTGATATCTAACAAACGTTAAAAACTAACTGAAATTTAACTGGTGATTTTTTCTATGTTATTTAACTTAAAAAAATAAAACTAAAAACATTAAAAAAAATCATAAAAACATTTTTTCACAAAATCCCTAAATCCATTTTCCTGAAATTGAAACTCTCCTTCCTTCAAAAATCTATAACAACCCGAGCTTCACTGAGTGTGCTCACACAGAAAACTTCCAACACGTTCGTATAGTTCAAATTAAGCATATATCAAATAATTTTTCCTAATTGAAATGCTTCAAAGAATGTCCAGTTTTGTAAGTGTAGGGACTTAATTAGGCTAAAAAAATTTCTGTAAGGAAGTGATTGTAAAACAATTAAAGTTCACGGATCGTTTTTTCGTATTTTGGCCATTTTTAGAACTGTAGTACGTGATCGCAATAAATTATTAACGATCATTCTATTGTTCCCGGTTTGCAGTCGTGGGGATTGAAGTAAATAAATAAGAAAGCTCAAAAGATGATGAAAGCTTGATATCCTAAGCAATTCCATTGTTTCATACTAATTCTTTCGCTCTCAGTATAAGCGTTTTTACATTCTGATATATATTCTTGAAGTATGCACAGTCAGTGAAGCTCAAGTTGTTATGGATTTTCGAAAGAAGGAGTATTTCAATTTGGGAAAAATGGATTTAGGGATTTGAGGAAAAAAGATTTCATGATTTTATAATGTTTTTAATTTTATTTTTTTGGGTTGTAAAGTATAAAAAATAACCACCAGTTAAGTTTCAGATAGTTTTTAACATTCGTTAGATATTAATGGTGTAAATGACTAATCTATATACATTAAAGGTATTTGACACTAAAGAAAAAATCTAGGGTTATAAATTATTAACGGATCAAACTTTAGGGATATGAATTTGATAAGGGGGAGGAATTGTTTTCGTATCCTGGACTTAAGGAAGGCAAAAAGTTCCCTATCTGCCTTTAAGGGGGCAATGCCACTTGTTTGTTTTCAAGTCAAGCTCTGTATCCCTCTCTCTTTTTAGGTTGGCATAATAAAGAAAGAGAGTGCCAAGAAAGATAACATACCCATATCTTTTGGAAGGTTCTGGATTGTCAGGGAACCCCTATAGACGTGAAGACTTGACTTCACTGAACCATAGCAGGATTCTATTCTCTTCGTGAAGAATAGAGAATCTTATTCAATGATCGTAGTTGTCTACATTAAAACAGATTGTCACGATTAACCTAATAGGTTCTCTTATGTTAAGATTCTCAACAAAATCAACAAGAGAGATCTGTTTCTCTGTTAAGCGTGACCTTATCCCTTACCATGATACAATCTGGGAGTTTCATATTTTATGTTAAAATACCAAAAGAGACAATCTGTAAGAATATGAGAGATATAAATTAATTGACTTGACATTTAGAATATGGATATTAAGTAAATGAGTTTAAAATGTCAGTATAAAGTGAATGCTCTGTCTGAAAAATTAATCCTTTATATTTAGTTTAATAGATCACATTAGACTGAGATTGCAATCAAAATGTAAGTTTAACCGTTAAAGGACCTAAATTTTTAGTTCTAACGTATTTTGAGAGGTTTGAGGGCATAAATAATGGGCTTAGTGTGTTATTTATGAAAAACAATGCGTCCAACAGTTTATCTTTTTACCCAAAGTCATTAGCTTACAAATGAAAATGAAAAAAATTGTAAAAAAAATAAAAATGAAAATCATCATCTTAAATTTAGTGGGGTTGGCCAAGAGGTAGGAAGTTCGACCCTAATACCTTAATTTTGACTCGAGTGAAAGTGAACAGGAAAATGATAATCCTCATTATCATAAACCTAATAGAGTTAGCTAAGTGATAGAGTGCTTGGCTCTAATGTATATGGCCCGATTCGATGTGAAAAATTTTGAGTTGGAGTTCCAACACTTTTAAAAAAGCTCTTGGGCTAGCGGTTTCCACCCTCTGTGGCGGTGATCAATCTCTTGGTTGAACACTTTAGGGATATACTGTGTCAACAACATTGAAAAAATAGTATTTTATTTGTGGCATTAAAACCATTATATAAGGGTGTAATTGTTTTATGTCTGTTTTTAAGAATGATTAGTAAAATAGCCAAACTAATTTGACCATAAACTTTTCTTCCGTAAATACATGTCATATATCCTCATCTATGTTGATATATTTCTTGTTGTTTATTTTCAAAATTATATTCATAATGTTGTTGGTTACATTCCTTAAAGTTAGTGGTGTGTTTAACCAAATTATATAGAATATTTTTTTTTATTGTGAAATATTTTGACAAATTTTGTGTTAAATTTCTAAATTAGATTAAAAAAGTTAATGGTTATTTATATATTAGACAAGATGAGTTAACATAGTTAGTTAAACCATCACACACAGACTTTAGAGATCGTGGGTTCGAGTCATATCTCTCATTTCCTTTAGAATTTATAATGCAACGCAACTTTGACAAATATATATATAGTTCTACTATATCTAAAAGCTTGCGTATTTAAAAATATTTGTTAGATAAATTTGTCCAACTAAGTACTTAGTCTTTAATTCCAAGTACTTAGTCTTTAATTTCAACAATCTATAGTATATATAAAATTCTTACACTCTCTAAAAACTCTATCCATCTGGTCTATTCCTTTATCACTTTCGTTCCTCATCGAAAAAGGAGATCTAAGATGTTCTTTTCCGCTGAATTTTTTTCCGTCATTTTAATTCTATTTTCTTCCACTTTCATAATAAAGGCTTTTACTCCACCTAGATATCGATCTATGGTGATTTCTCCTTCACGCAGATCTAGAGTTATGTTGTCTTTCTTCAGTATACTTCATTTTATGACCGCCTTCGAAAGATCTAGCTCAGATCTACAAGTTGTGGTGGTTGATTGTACCAGATTCTTCATTGGATCATTTGACAGAGCGTATTTCAACCGATTTCACTCAGACAAGCTTTTTTGGGTGGCAGAGGTGCTTAGAACGAGCCAAGATGAAGCTCTAAATTATCTTCCATATTCTTTCTGTAGTTTTCTCATTGTTGTGGTCGATTTATGTATTTTATTTATTAAGGTTTTCTGTTGATCTTTGAGATTTGATTTATCTTTGTTAATAGATCTATATTTTCTTGTTATTATCTTGATTTAGATCTGTACTCTTTTTCTGAAATGAATGAAATCTTTGTAAAAAAAATAATTTATAGTATATATAAATGAGGCTAAGAATGGGAAAATATTTTTGGACATAAATTACCTTTAATGTTTCATGTAATCACTCAATTGTCCTTTATAAATGTTAGTATAATGTATTAATCTTTAATCTATAATATATTAAAGTGGTGAAGGGATGAGAATCATTTTTAAATAATTTTGTCAACTTATTATTGATACATTACCCAAAATAATCTTATAACTTACATGTGGCATTTTATAATTTGTTATTTTTAAAATTATAATGATCAAGTAAGCATTAGTTTTAAAATTCATTCATCTATTTAATGAATTTAGAAAAAAGTAGTTAATAAATGATTTTAAGTTAATTTTAGTTGATAACTTTGATTGAATTGTAATAAGTTATTGAAGAAGTTATATAAAGAAAACTCAACTTTGTACTAAATTATTTTTAATGTAGAGGAAAAGTAAATCATCTCTATAAAACTTAAATAATAGAATTTAAAATATAATTCAATTCTAACATACTTTATAAACTTTATTTATGCTATATTTTATATGTTAGTATAATCAATATGTTATATATAAATATAGTTACCCAAAAGTTACAAGCAAAAAAATCAAATTTACAGTACAAATGAAAAAATCAAATCAAATTAAAAATAAAACGGAACAGACGAGTTAATTATAATGACATCACTCTTTCTTTTAATTTTGAGAGCACATTTCTACTATATACTTTTTTTTCTAAAAATATACGTGTGACATTCTACAACTTGGATGAATGATAATATATCAGCAAATAATAAAAATATAACATTTTTTATCGTACTTACATAAATTTAAAATAAATATGATGTTAATACATTTATTTTTAACTTACATAAACATAAAATAACTATTAGTAATAATCGTAACTAAAAATAAAATAGATTCATTTACACGTGTAACGCACATATGTATTGACTGGTATATATTAAAGGTGGAATGTGAGAACCATTTTTAGATCATTTTGTCCATTCTTTATTTTATAATTTTCAAACTACCCTTCGAGTCTATTAATGGTGCATAATTATCTGTTAACTTTTCTTCTTTTCTTATTTCACCAAATGATGTATCTCTTAAGCAGACTTTTTATTTTGTAATCGTTTCTAATTTAAAATTTATTTTTAGACATGAAAACGTATTAAGTTATTTTGTAGTTAAGATATATATTAGAAACACTGAATCAATCAATAAAAGAATAAATTGTTTTAGTTCATTTATCACGCAGAGGTCAAAGAAATAATATACTAAAAAAATAAAACTTAAAAAGAATGGAGGATGTTCTTAACATAATTAACTTAATTAGAAATATTTTAGTGAATAAGACTTGTGAAAAGAATAAAAGTTATAATTGTAGTTTTCTTATTTTATCTACTAATAAATGTACTTTATTCAAAAAAAATTATATGAACAAGTAGTACATAAGAAACAATCGAAATAATAAAACCGTATATATCACGTGCATCGCACGTGTAATTTGACTAATAAATTTAAGTTACACTATTGATGGTCAATTGTATAACTTAAATTCAATTACGATAGCATATATGAAATGAAAACAAGACGCGTGGAAAAAGTCAAAAATGAATCAAATATAAATTTATTGACTAAAACGTACAATTAAAATAATAGGGTTTGAAACAACTACACGCATACACAATTGCTGCAACAAATATATCATATCATATTTAACATATGCATTCAAAAATTGTTCAAAATAAGTTCATAGCACGTGGAAGTTAACTAGTCTATAATCTATAATCTACAACATATCTAAAGCATTATCCAATGTGTCAGATTCTGAGGAGGTGGCGAACTTAGATGAATAGCTGGCCGCGTCGGAGGAGTATGGTAAGACATATTAAGTGTCCTCATTGCGGTTATCTTGTTCTTCCACAGCAGATTCAATATCTTCATAGTCTCGGAAGAGAAGCACTGTTTGTAAATGTTGCAGCATCTGAATATCTCTTTTGGTTTTATGATGACAGTTTTTTGCAAAATGTCCTTTTTGACAACAGATGTAGCATTTATCTGACTTGCGGGAGAAATGATGTCTTTTCTTAAAATATCGAAGAAAAGGCTTGGTATGAGAATGATGCCTGATGTTGACTGCAGACGTTACAAATTCTCTCTAGTTCAGTCTCAGAAATTGATACTTCCAGCACTGAGGATACCTCTAGTCTTCCTTCCGATGCATGCCAAGTGGATATTTCTACTATTGTCATGGTCCAATCTGGTCATATCGACGATGATCATGAGGCTCAACCATGTTATGTGTCCCAAGTAAATGGACATTTCATCTAGGATGTTTCTTTAGATAGATGCGACCCTAATTGCGATTGTGATGAGCCTTTTTTGGATGAAGCTGATACTGAGGATGATGAGATGCCTTATAGTGACAAGACAATTTGTTGGGCTTTTTGCTGGTCTTGCGGGTTGGAGGAGTCTTTTAATACCTAGGGTTCTCCTTACTGTCCTATTTATTATAATAGAATTGCTTTGATACCAAGTAGGATATTCAGCTATAACGATTCTTAACTGATCCGTCTAATGATACTTTCAATATCCAGGTAATGCTCAACCATCCTCTTAGGAAGTCCCTGTTAGGATCTATGAAAATATTCATTAAACTAAAACAACTCAGAGTAGCATAGTAGACTATCTTTCTCAGATCATAGTCTGATTCTTTCCTGATACACAGGATCCTTCTGTTAAGGGAAAGTGTAGAGCATACTTGGATCTCGACAGCCAGAAGTAAACTATTATAAGAGCAAGGTATCAAGGAGAAGAAGAAGAGCTTAGAAAGCCATGAGAGAAAAACACTTGTATATTTTTTATTTTGAAAACCTTCTACCTACAATGAAAGGAAAACCCTCATTATATAGAGATGGAGGGGGAATACAGACAATTAGCAGTTACACAGCTAAATAGTATAAAGTAACGATAATTATTACAAAAAATAAAAACTAAAAGCAAATAGTCTAAAGTAATTACTTTTACAAATAGTCTAAAGTAACGATTATTACAAAAGACAAAAACTTAAAAGATGACAGCAAAGATAAAGCTAGCATTATTACAACACGACAGAGATCAGTGGGAGACAGGTGGCAGCACTACCAATTACTTTTGGGAGACAGGTGGCAGCACTACCCATCATACGGTGGGTCCTGAAAATATGTGGAGTTGAAGTCATCAAGATCGTGAGGGTCATCTGGTTCAGATGGTGGAACAAGAAGTTGGCTGAGCACGGGGGAAAAACAGTCAGGCTGGAATTGGGTGTCCAGCTGATAGGGATCTTGAGACTCAAATGGATATGGATCTGATGGTGAGAAGATGACAAACCACTGAAGATGAATGAGCGTTGGTACTCATGTAAAGCCGAGGAGGAAGATCCAGAGGATGCTTGTGGGCTAGAAGGGAATGGCCCAAGGGGAAAACCATTATGGTCCATGACGGTTGTGGATTCATTGAGACGTGTTAAGGTTCGAGCCAATTGATCCATGAACCATTTTTCATATTTGGGCTAAGTAGGAGAGGACTGTCAGAAATTAACATAGTTACACATGTACAAGGTTCCATCAACATAATGATCTTGTTCACGGTGGAGAGTGTAGAAACAGAAAAAAGTATGTCTCTGTTTCTGAGGAGCTGTCCATTTATTGTATTCGGTGAGAATCTTGTGAAGCTGGCTTCGCCAGTATGGCAGTGGAGCAAAAAGTTGAAGAAGAGTCACAAGGTGCGTATGAGTATTAGCAGCATCACAAATATACCGGTAAATAGGATATGGAGAAAATCTGATGGCACAATAATGA
Source organism: Datisca glomerata (assembly GCA_003255025.1). Taxonomy (NCBI): domain Eukaryota; kingdom Viridiplantae; phylum Streptophyta; class Magnoliopsida; order Cucurbitales; family Datiscaceae; genus Datisca; species Datisca glomerata. The sequence goes on from QANY01001060.1 coordinate 483,125, forward strand.
AGGGTAGCCCAAAGATACCAGAAGAGTTCTTCTGGTATGTCACATTTGATGAGAGGGACTGTGGTATAAGGGATGACCATATTAAAATGGTCTGGGAAATGGTGTATTTGAGTTTTGACAAGTAACAAATGAAGCCATTAAAAGAGAGTTTTTTGTTGCAAGATTGTTGATCATGGTGGGACCATCAGGTTTAGGTGCTTGAGGGAAAATGGTAGCAGGCATGCTGATCGGCATAGTGGGATTGGAGTGTAGAGGATCAGAAAGAGTAAGAATAAAGAGGGTCTGAGAAGAAGGAAAAGCTAAATAGGAGCTGTCTTTTTGAGGTCGAGAGAGATAATCAGCAATGGTATTCTGATGTCATTTGAGATGACGAACTGAGAATTTATAGTGTGAGAACCAATCTTTCCACCTGAGGAGTTGTTTATCAGGAAGAATTTTCCCTTTTGGATCAAGCATCTTTGGGTATGACGTATTGTCCATCTCAACAGTAAATTCATATGGGTTGAAATAAAAACTGAATTTTTCAATCCCCTTTTTTACTGCTAGGATCTCTTTATAGGTTGCATGATAATGCTTCTCAAAGTCTTTAAATTGTCCACTAGCATGCCCACAATAAAAATGTTTGCCCTTATCTTCTTCAATGAGAATGGCCCCCTAATGGTCATCACTGGCATCCGTCTGTAGGATACACAGTCCTATGTCAGGAATCTTTAATGGATAAGGATGTTGGGCAAGGTTTTTAAGGGCTTGGATCGCCTTAGTCTGGGCAAGACCCCAAGATGGTGGACTCTTTTTTAGAAGTTTAGACAAATGGTTGGTATAGGTGGCTACACGAGAGATGAAATCTCTGAGATAATTAATGATGCCAAGGAACTGTTGGATTTGTTTGACTGTTAAATTAGTATTTGGGAATTTGAGCAATTCGATAATATGAGGACCTGATTGGAATCGGCCATCCTCAAAGATCATACCCATAAATTCAATATGGGACCAATTTCAGCCTTCTTGGCGGAGAGCATAATCCCATAATGTTTGATCAGATCAATAAACTGGGATAATAAGAGTTGATGAGAAGGCGAATCTTCGAGAAAGAGTATAATGTTATCAATGTAAACCAAGGCACTGTGCAAAATGGGCTCAAACATTTGGGTCATGGCCTTTTGGAAAAGAGAGGGTGCGACTTTTGCGCCAAATGGAATTACGGTCCACCGGTACTAGGCATTTGGTATACAGAAAACAGTCTTTTACCGGTCCTCAAGATGAATTCCTACCTGCTAAAACCCAGCTTTAAGATCAAATTTGGAGAATATCTTGGCCCGTTTGAGATGGACAGATAAAGTATTGGGTTTTGGAAGAGGAAACTTATCATCTTGGAGAAACAGGTTGAGAGGCTAGTAGTCTATCACCAATCTCTTTTTCCCACGTCTGAGTTCAGCTCATTTTTTGACATAAAAATCTGACTGGCTCAATCAGATTTCGTGGGCTCAATAAGCCCTTACTGAAGAAGAGGTGCACATTCTTCACGGGCCAAAGCAAGGTCATTAGGGTTCATGCCAGGATGAGTGGCCTTGGTAGGATTGAGGTCTTCATTGCGTTTGAAAGGAAGGCAGATAAAGAAGGCGGGATTTTTCTAGAGAGGGAAAGCATGGGAAAACTGGTCATGCCTATCAGCACAGTAAAGAAGAATCTGGTCACAGAGATAGGTATAAGTAGGAGGAACTTGTTGGAGCTCGAGGAGACTAGCAATAGGGGTATAAGCACGGAAGAAACTTTTATACTGGATCTTAGTGGATAAAATCTGGAGTTTCTTAGTGCGGGAGAAAGCATCAAAACCAATTAAGATGTCTTTGCCTGGAAGATCACTGCCTAACACCTTAATCCAGAGAATGCAATTTGGAAAGAATTGAAGACCATTACGTCTCTTTGTAATCCACTCAATTTTGAATAAACTGCCATAGCAGTAGAGAAATATTGATTATAAGGAACCCACTCTTCAGAAGGTAGAAGGCATAGTTTCATGACTGTTCTGCAAGAGCCAGTATCTAAAAACCCAATGGTTGGAACAACTTTTGCAAATTTGTCAGCAAGAAGCTTGATTTCAATATGTGGTTTGATGGATACAGCCTTCTCTTTTGGAGGGTCATGTAAGACCCCAATAGATCCCAAGCAAAGGATGGGAGTAGCATTATCTAATGTGTCAGATTCTGAGGAGGTGGCGAACTCAGCTGAACAGCTGGCCGCGTCAGAGGAGTATGGTAAGACATATTGAGTGTCCTCATTGCAGTTATCTTGTTCTTCCACAGAAGATTCAATATCTTCATCGTCTCGGAGGAGAAACACTATTTGTAAATGTTGTAGCATTTGAATATCTCTTTTGGTTTTATGAGGACAACTTTTTTCAAAATGTCATTTTTGACCACATATGTAGCATTTATCTGACTTGCGAGAGGAAGGATGTCTTTTCTTAAAATATCAAAGAAAAGGCTTGGTATGAGAATGATGCCTGAAACCCTTTTTTCTAGATGGAAAATGGTAGGTCTTTTCTCGTTTGTCCCATCTGTGATCCTTTGAACATGAATAATCCTTTTGGGCATGGAATTTATGCTTGAGATAGGATTTAGTACACGCTAATCGCAGTTTGGATTCCTCTTTGAGCATTCCCTTAAAAAACTTTTGTTGTTCATATAGTTTATCAAGGGTGGCCAATGCAAGTTGATAGATTTCACCAAGGGAAATGTCCGTCATATCACGGCGAAGGGCATTAATGGTTTGATGTAGTTCAGGTTGTAATTCTTTAGGGAGAGAGGCAATGAACGTGTGCCAGAAGTTGACATCATTAGCTCCATTCAGCATATAATACTTGTCGGACATACGTTGGAAATGTTTTTGTAAATCATGGCGTTCCAACGAATTCTTGATGTAACATTCCCAAAAGAGTGCCAGCATCATGGCTACGAGCTGCAGTCAGCCTTTGATAAGGACTAAGACTTTGAAACCATTCCCGTAAAGTCCTTGTGAATCGAGATAAAAACTCAGAGAGGACATCATCGATGGCCACATCTGGTTGGAAATCCCCAATGAATTCTTAATGTAACATTCCCAAAAGAGTGTCAGCATCATGGCTACGAGCTGCAGTCAACCTTTGATAAGGACTAAGACTTTGAAACCATTCCCGTAAAGTCCTTGTGAATCGAGATAAAAACTCAGAGAGGACATCTTCGAGGGCCACATCTGGTTTAGACAGCTGTAAGTCAATTCAAGCCCCAAATTCATGAAGAAGATCATGCCATTTATTTGGAGGAAGATCATCAAAAATAAACCCGGGGCCAGTTGTTAGTTTATATATGTTCCTCGAGTCTTGGGAATGAATTGGAGGAGGAAGATAATCTACAGAGGGTTCTTCCTTGTCGATATCACCAAGTTGGACCATGGCAATAGTAGAAATATCCACTTGGCATGCTTCGGAAGGAAGACTAGAGGTATCCTTAGTGCTGGAAGTATCAGTTTCTGAAACTGAACTGGAGAGACTTTGTAACGTCTGGATTGTCGGATCAAGATCCAGAAGAGCCTTTAATTCCTGAGATTGAGGAGGAGGTCGGTCTAGTAGAGCAGAGGGTTTCATCGTGTAATAAGTTGAGGTCAGGGGAGTGGGATGGATCTTAACACTAGGAGGTATCGAAGAAAGAGGAGCAGGCTGCACTAGGGGAGCTATGGTTGTCGACCTAGATTGTCTGAGTTGCCTTAAAATGGGACAAGACATTTTGAACATATTATTATAGTCGGAGGCTTTTGGATAAGGCACGGGAGAGGAGAGATACCTAGGAGTTTGACTGCTCATGGAATAGGAAGGATATGGATCTTAAAGAGTTTGAGATTTCTCCTTAGCCATATCTGCCTCTGTCTGGTAGATATCTTGTTGAATCTGGGAGAGTTCTTGCTCTTTTTTTCAGAATTTTGGGCCTATGTAACATTTTTTGGCCAGATGTTTTAATTATGTATTCAAGTGCAGAGCTCTGGATGCTAACATGTCCCGAAGCTGCTGAAGTTGGTCAAAGATTTACCCGACTTGAGTGGACAGAGTGTCAGATTGCAGATGTAACTGATCTAGTTTAGCATCAATCTTTGTGAGAGTCTGATTTTTGCATAGCATTTTTGGACTGCCAATTAAGCACCTCTTCAGCCGCAGGAAGAGACCTAGGTTCTCATGTTAGAGTGATCTCAGTAAGAATGGAGAAAGGTTTGGATAGACACTTTTGTAATCGGATTGGTGTGTCTGTTTAATGGTGGAAAATCATGTTCGTATGATTCCATCATGGAAATGCAGGGAATGATACTAGGAACAGAATGAATTTGAAGCTCCGATGTTGGTTGCATGGATGGGAGAATGTCTGTATGGCCATTTTCTTGGAGCAACTCATATAGAGAAAGTTGCTGAGAAGATACTGATGGCTGAGGGCCAACCCAATGAGTGGTAGTGCTAGAAGAACCATCTTGATCATTATCGTCATGGTGATGACGAGATTCCTTATAGTGACAAGACAATTTGTTGGGCTTCTTGCGGGTCCTGTGGGTTGGATGAGTCTTTTGATACTATGAGTCATCATCATCATCAGTATCAGCTTCATCCCAAAAAGGCTCATCACAATCGCAATCAGGATCGCATCTATCTGAGGAAACATCCCAGATGAAATGTCCATTTACATGGGACACATAACAGGGTTGAGCCTCACGATCAATCCAGGCTATGGGAGGACAACTTTGCAAGGGAGTGTAAGTAGGAGTAATGGTTAAAATACTTCCAGAAAATACAGGTCTAGAGGAAGAAGGCTTTGTTGTGCCAGGTCTGGCAAAGATGGTTTTAATGGTCCCATCAGGGAGTCAGTGCACCTTAGGAGGGGCAGAAGTATGAACATCACGTAGGATGGCATGAAACTTTCGTTCATAGTTATTGATCCATTCGAGAGGCATTAGTTGCATGAGTTCGGTTTTAGAGATATATAAAGGGATCTGGATGATAGAGGTATCAACTGCTCTGTCAGAAACCGTAAAAGGGGCATCTTGAGTAGAGTTGGGAAAATGAAGATCAAACGAGTGATTTTGGAGGCGATAAATGATCTGATGATGCAGGGTGGCCATGATAGCTCTGGAGTCTTGTTCTGCGCCTACAATCTAGACTTTAACTTTCAATATCTGAGACAGAGTTGGGTCTGAAAGTTTAATATTAAAGTCCGGGGCAATAGTCAGAATGATAGTGCCATTACCGAGGGTTGTGAGAATGGAGTCAATCAACGCATTACTGTAGGATGTGAAGGTGGTGTCTAGGAGAGCGATCCGAGCAGTAGCGGTAATCCATTTTCTACCATGGAGGGTCAAGGCAAGTCGTACAGCACCAAAATGTAGGTGTGTGTAGCCTTGTGTCTGCTAACCATTAAGTAGCTCTTGAGGGATCTCAAGAGTAACACATTGTTCTGCGGTGGTGGCTTGGAGACCACAATGGTCTAATTTTATGGTTTGCACAATTTCCTTCACATGAGGTCTATGAGTAGATATCAAAGTTCGGATACTACGAAGGACTCGATTTGACCAATGATAAAGGCTGTATGGACTGAGAAGTGGTACTTTTGTTTCCTGAATTCTTACATCTTCAGGGAGATGATGGATTTCAATCAGGTTCTCGATCTTATTTGCAATAGTTCGACGCACAGAAGGGGGAGATCTTGAGGAGAGAAGGAAGAGGAAAGATGAACAGGTTCAAGGTTTGTGGAGTCACTCATTTTTCCTTGAGGTTCTCCTTACTATCCTATTTCTTATAATATAATGGCTCTGATACCAAGTAGGATATTCAGCTATAACGATTCTCAGCTGATCAGTCTAATGCATACTTTCAATATCCAGGTAAGGTCAATCCTGTTAGGTGTCCCATGTAAATGGACATTTCATCTGAGATGTTTCCTCATATAGATATGACCCTGATTGTGATTGTGAGGAGCCTTTTTGGGGTGAAGCTGATACTGATGATGATGATGACTCATGGTATCAAAAGGCTCCTCCAACCCGCATGACCCGCAAAAAGCCCAACAAATTATCTTGTCATTATAAGGAATCTCATCATCACCATGATGATAATGATCAAGATGGTTCTTCTAGCACTACCACTCATTGGGTTGGCCCTCAGCCATCAGTATCTTCTCAGCAACTTTCTCTATATGAGTTACTCCAAGAAACTGGCCATACAGACCTTTTCCCATCCATGCAACCAACATCGAAGCTTCAACTCCATTCTATTGCTAGTATCATTCCCTACATTGCCATGATGGAATCATACGAACAAGATTTTCCACCATTAACCAGACACACCAATCCGATTACGAAAGTGTCTACCAGACCTTTCTCCATTCCTACTGAGATCACTTCAACAGGAGAACCTAGGTCTCTTCCTGCGGCTGAAGAGGTGCTTAATTGGCAGTCTGAAAATGTTGTGTGTCAAAATTGAACTCTCAGAAAGATTGATGCTAAACTAGATCAGCTACATCTGCAATCTGACACTCTATCCACTCAAGTCGGGCAAATCTTTGACCAACTTCAGCAGTTTCGGGAAATGTTAGCATCCAGAGCTCTGCACTTAGATACGTAATTAAAACACCTGGCCAAAAAAGGTTACATAGGCCCAGAATCCAGAAATAAACAAGAACTCTCCCAAATTCAACAAGATATCTACCGGATAGAGGCAGATATGGCTAAGGAAAAATCTTAAACTCTTTATGATCCATATCCTTCTTATCCCATGAGCAGTCAAACTCTTAGGTATATCTCATCTCTCATGCCTTATCCAAAAGCCTCCTAGGTATCTCTCCCTTCCCATGCCTTATCCAAATTTTTGTCTTTTGTAATAATCGTTACTTTAGACTATTTGTAAAAGTAATTACTTTAGACTATTTGCTTTTAGTTTTTATTTTTTGTAATAATTATCGTTACTTTATATTATTTAGGTCTGTAACTGCTAATTGTCTGTATTCCCCCTCCATCTCTATATAAGGAGGGTTTTCCTTTCATTGTAGGCAAAAGGTTTTCAGAATAAAAAATATACAAGTGTTTTTCTCTCATGGCTTTCTAAGTTCTTCTTCTTCTCTTTGATACCTTGCTCTTATAATAGTTTACTTTTGGCTATCGAGATTCAAGTATGCTCTACACTTTCCCTTAACAGAGGGATCATGTGTATCGGAAAAGAATCAGACTATGATCTGAGAAAGATAGTCTACTATGCTACTCTGAGTTGTTTTAGTTTAATGAATATTTTCATAGGTCCTAACATCAGCTTCCTAAGAGGATGGTTGAGCTTTACCTGGATATTGAAAGTATCATTAGACTGATCAGCTGAGAATCGTTATAGCTGAATATCCTACTTGGTATCAGAGCAAATAGGATATTCAAAATGAGTGACTCCACAAACCTTGAACCTGTTCGTCTTTCCTCTTCCTTCTCTCCTCAAGATCTTCCCCCTTCTGTGCGTCGAACTATTAAAAATAAGATCAAGAACCTGATTGAAATCCATCATATCCCTGAAGATGTCAGAATTCAGGAAATAGAATCACCACTTCTCAGTCCATACATCCTCTATCATCGGTCAAACCGAGTCCTTCGTAGTATCTGAACTTTGATATCTACTCACAGACATCATGTGAAGGAAATTGTGCAAACCAAAAAATTAGACCACTGTGGTCTCCAAGCCACTTCAAAGTGTCAAAATGTGAAAAATATTTTTAAATAATTTTATCCTTAATATAATTTGATTACCCCACTGCTATCTTTTTTCTATTTTAACATGGAGGAATACAATTGTTTGGCACCCTACCCATCATATATTAGACCTTATTTAATTAAGTCTATCATTGAGATCCAAGATAGATACGTTGGGGTTCAATTGATGAGAAACAAAAAAAATAAATATTGATATATAATGTTTTCGCAACGTGCCTGCGACGCAGAGCGGTGATTGAAAAATAATTTTTGAGAAAAAAATTCAGAGTTGCCACTAATTATTTTAAGGTGTGATTGATCACTTAATTTTAAAATAAAAATTTTGGTCTACAAAAACTGAAGTTGGTTCAAGAGTTATTTATGTGTGGGGAAGGTATTACCACCCCACAATACCTATTGTTAAAATGGTTACTATATTTAATCAAATATTTTCCAAATTATATTTTAAACCAAGGTTAAAAAAATTCATCTTTGAATGTCCCATTGCTACATTTTGCATCATAAAAATGAATAAATAAAAGGACCTTAGTGGTACAAAGATCATTGAAAAGTAATTTTTGTTTTTATTTTTTTTTAAATCAAAGAATTATCAGAATTATTCTCAGTATCCTGAAAAACAACTCCTCAACTCAGTAGTTCAAGAAATTGGGTATCCCAAAAGTCACAAAATCCGTCATCAGAGTTTTTTAGTGAAAATTAAGAAAATTTAAATTTAATTGGTAAGAGTGTAATTCACACATATATGAATATTAACTCTAATAATAAGAAAATGAGACAAGCATGATGATATAAGAATGACAACAGTTATAAAGAAAAAATGGAAAAAGAAAAGATAAGAAATTGATAAAATATATTACAAATTTGAAGATGATGTGTAAGGTAAAAAAACATATGTAGAATATATAAAAGAAAAGGAATGTAAAAAATATGAATTGAAATAAATATTGTATTGTTAATGAAAAAAAGAATAAAAGAATAAAAATGAAATTAAAAAGAATAGAAAAAACATAGAAAGAAAAGACAAAAAAGGGAGGGACAAGAGTTGCGATTGTTGTAGCTGTAGCTCTTATCGAAACAGAGGGAAATCCCCACTTTTTGCAGCTTTTTTTTGTTTTCTAATAAATAATAATAAAAATGATAAAAGATAATAGAGGACAAAAATCAGAAATTTGTCTCACTTCATAAAAAATCTTAAATTTTTATTTCTAATTTATTTTTCTACCTTCCATAATGTACAAAATTCATTTTTTACATAAATAATGATGGAATATGTCCATAAAGTAGCGTGTAATAACTATTTATTTATATTTAGTTATTTGTCAGACATTAGTATTATTGAATTCTTATGAATAAATTGAAAGTTTTATTAAAGTGTGTTTATAAATTACTCAAGTCCTGGAACTTTTATCAACGAACGAAGAGTGAAGATAGAGGTGTGTCTAGACAAACTCTTCAAAGAAAGCTCAGAATGATATTCGCACTCTTAGGATCGACTGAGCAATCAAATCTGACTACGACTGTTAGGTTGAACCGATGAATGCCTGTCTTGGGACATGGGGGTAAAGACTCAAACAGTTAACTTAAACATGTTATGAACATGTTGAATAGACCGGTAACAAATTAGTTTACAACCCAAAACTGTTTACTTAGCTCTAAATTTAATTGTTACACCTTAAGGGTATTTTCATAATTACCTTAATCCTGAGGTGAATACGTAGCTTGATTTAGTTAGTTGCAATATTTGATATGTTAAATGAGTGAGTTCAAATTGGTGGGCAATACCCCGACTGTTAGGATTGTAATTCAATTAAGTTGGAGTTACGCGAATTCACAGATATAGAAATTCATAGTTGGATTGCGAAAGCAACAAATCAACTTATGCTTTTATTGATGGGTCTAAATAAATTAACCTGCTCAGATATTCAATGAATTGAGTCATTGATTAAGACTTGTGAATTGTACGAGACAATTCACTATTATGTCTTTTTTATTCACAGTCAATAAAGGAGTTAAGGAAATAATAACAATAGAGATAAAATGGTAATTTTATATTCTGCTCTTGTTATTGATATTCACGATAGGTATTATGTTAAAATATTATGTGGACCGTGAATATAAAAAGGGTTTATTTACACCAACAGAAAATGTAGATGAATCGAGAGTTTATTCGGCATCGAACCAATAGTGAAGTCGTACGATGTCAGGATTAAATAGGCCGGGAATTTATGAAGGTAAACTTTTAGGAATTTGAATCTTTAGCTTTGTTCATGTGGGTTCATTCGGTCTCAGAAATAACTCATGAGAACACGAATAGAGAAACGAAATAAATTGGATCAAAATCCGTTTTGGTGCCAAGTCATATTTCCTACACATATATGTGATAGGTGATATCACTTAATTAGTTAAGTATGATACTATGTTTTGATATTGATTAGTTTATTATATTCTAATTATTAGATAATTAATAAATAAAAATAAATTAATTAATTAATTGATAATGATATATTAAATCTATCAATTGGATTAATGAATCTCGATACAACTCAAAATCTTGGGAATATTGTAATTATTGGCAATTATGAATATGTCGGGTGAATTTTCAAAAATTTAAAAATATATGGGTATATTTATAAATATCAATAACAAAACATAGAGTCGGCATCTCCAAGAAGCAGACTCCCAAGACCCCTCAAGAAGAGGACATATAACGTAAATATCACCAGATTAGAGAAATTGATCAGCGTGGAGACGTTGTGGTTACGCATATTTCGACGATCAACACTTGGCAGATCCATTCACGAAGAATTTAAGCAGTAAAGTTTTTTATGTTTATCTTAAGGGCTTCGGGATAAGATATTGTACACGCCTACTTTAGTCCAAGTGGAAGATTGTTGGAATATGTCCATAAATTAGCGTGTAATAACTATTTATTTGTATTTAGTTATTTCTCAGATATTAGTATTATTAAATTCTTATGAATAAATTGAAAGATTTATTATAGTGTGTTTATAAATTACTCAAGTCAAGGAAATTTCATCAACGAACAAAGAGTGAAGAAAGAGGCGTCACCAGACGAACTCTTCTGAGAAAGTTTAGAATGATATTCACATTCTTTGGATCGACTAGGCAATCGAATCCAATTACAAGTATTAGGTTGAAAAATGAATGCCATTCTTAGAGCATGGGAGTGGAGACTCAAATAGTTAACCTAGACATGTTATGAACATGTTGAATAGACCGGTAACAAATTAGTTTAGAGCGCAAAACCATTTGCATAGCTCTAAATCTAATTGTTACACCTTAATGGTACTTTTCATAATTACCTTAATCCTGAGGTGAATACGTAGCTTGACTTAGTTAAATACAATATTTGATATGTCAAGTGAGTGAGTTCGAATTGGCGGGCAATATCTCGGCTATTAGGATTGTAATTCAATCAGTGTGAGTTACGTGATTCACAGATATGAAAATTCATGGTTGAATTACGAAAGTAACAATATCACCTTATGTTTTATTGATGGGTGTGTGAATAAATTAACGTGACTAGGTATTCAATGAATTAAGTCATTGATTAAGACTTGTGAATTGTACGAGACAATTCACTATTATGTCTTTCTTAATCACAGTCAATAAAGGAGTTAAGGAAATAATAACAAGAGGGGTAAAATGGTAATTGTACATTCCTTTATTGTAATTGATTTTCACGATGGTTATTATGTTAAAATATTTTATGGACCATAAAAATAAAATGATTTATTTATACCAACAGCGCATGAATTGAGAATTTATTCGGCATCGAACATATAATGGAGTCGTATGATATTAGGATTAAATATGTCTAGGATAAATGGGGATAAATTCTCCAGGTATTTGAATCCTTAGCTTTGTTCATGTGGGTTCATTCGATCTCAGAAGTAAATCATGAGAACAAGAATAGAGAAACGAAGTAAATTGGATCAAAATGTGTTTTAGTGCCAAGTCATATTTCCTACACCTATATGTAATGGGTGATTTCATTTAATTAGTTAAGTCTGATGTATCGAAATTAATTTGTTTATTATTTTCTAATTATTAGATAATTAGTAAATAAAAATAAATTAATTGATTAATTGATAATGATCAATTAAATCTAACAATTAGATTGACGAATCTCGATACAACTCAAACTCTAGGGAAGATTATAACTTTTGGCAATTATGAATATGTGGGGTGAACATTTGCAAATTTAAAAATATATGAGTGTATTTATAAATATTAAAAATTATATTTTATCAATATCTAGCAGCAAATCTGTATGCAAATAGATAAGGGATGAAGAACACGAAAAACGCCCGAAGGATTCCGCCAGTTGAAAAATTCTTCGATACAAGGTATATGTGAAAGAATTATTTCTAACATTATCTTCTCGTTTATTGTCGTATATGCATAATCGCACGTTATTTGATTTTAAGTTATTTAATTTGATTAAATAAGTTAATTGGAAAAAATTCTGATTTCCGCCCACGAACCGTTTTGAGGTTCAAACTTATTTTTAATTAATTTTAAAATCAAGAGGTCGTAGGAAATATACCCTTTCAATTTTTGACTACATAATCTACTAGTTATCATTATTTTTTTCAATCATTGTTAATCAAATAGCAATGATAAATTACGGATGGTAATTAGTTAAACCAAGCGTCATAAAAATGATAAATAAAATCTCAAAATAAAAATAAAGTATATTTTCTTTGGGGATAAATATACCACTTTTTTTTTATTTTGAACTGCTTAGTTCACTAATTACCATTATTTCATTTCTTCATTCATTGCTAATCAAATAACAAAAGAATGAATATAGATGATAAATAGTTCAAACAATTGTCACTAAAATAAGAATAAAAAGTTTATCTCCTTTAAATCTTTTTTAATATATAGTTTTTGAGACGGGCGTTGCATGTGAATATATATACCATGAGTTTAGCACTTTTCTTTTTTTGGTGCTCGTTTGTTTCAATAGAATATATATATAATGCAAATATATATTTTACGTTCACGAGAAACTGAAAAAAATCTATATACCATGAGTTTAGCACTTTTTTATGAATATTAGTCGAAAACTACGTGATGCGCACATGTTAAGTTAAAGTATACGTAAAAATTGAGATTAATATTAGTGTTAAAATAAGTAAAATATTTTTAAAAATGATTGTAAATCTAAATTTAAATTAAAATAATAGCAATAATAAATACATTAGCTTGTTCATAATATTATTGAAATTTTACTATATAGAATTACTATTTGAACTAATATATAAAATGATTATTCGTCAATTTGTCAGATTCTATCATATTAAGAGATAAATAATCTTTTTTTTTAAATATTTATGAAAATTCATTTATATGAATTTTCATGTTTTGTTAACATAAAAAAATGTTATATAATATTTGATTTTTATAAATTTCTAACGGATAAATTACCGTTGAACCAAAATAACCTCAAACTTCATCTTTACATATATTTATTCTATTTGCGCAATACTATGAAAACATTTAATTTTAAAAACTATATATAAACAAATTATTATTGAATAAATATAATATTCTATCATATAAATTATATTAAATGAGAAAATATGTGAAAAACATAAATTATACAATATTTTAAGGAGACTTGAAGTGTAAAAAGAAGAATAAAAAGTTTCTCCCCTTTAAACTTTTTTAAATATATAGTTTTTGAGACGTGCGTTGCATGTGAATATAAATTTTATAAGTATTATTACCATATATAAACTTAATTTTTCCTTCATATATGCATTTTCATTGTCAGGTTAATTTAAAAATTGTATATAAAATTTGTCTAATGTGTAAACTAATGCATTTTACTGAATTTTAGTTGTAAATTGTTTTTTCTTGTATCAAATTTGTTTCAGAAATTTTTTCTTTCACTCACTATGTATCATTGTTATATATTATGTGTTATATTGATATAATTAATATTAATTTATATCCATTATTATTTCTATTGTAAAATGTAATGTAAGAAGATTAATTAAGTATCTAACTTGATATAAAAGACAATGTCCATTGATTAATTAATTAAAAATTAATCATTATGATGTCATTCAATACTAAGTTTAGAGATAATTTAAAAAATTTAATAATAATGTACGGATAAGGTTGTCCAAAAACATTTTTACTCAGTTTTATATATGTTAAGATAATATAAGATAAGTAGTTATAGATATAGTTTTTTTATTCCTTCAACTCAATAAATTTTTCTTTTTCACTTTATTTCTAATGATCATTATATTAATATACACATAAAATGACAATAAAAAAATAATAGGTTAATTTAAGACTTTTTTGGTTATAATTAGTCTTTTGAGATTTACGCATAAAATTGACAATAAAGAAATCTTAACTGATTGAGACTTATTTTTTGCTTATAATTAATCTTTTTAAGATTTTAAATTACAAATGAGGAGAAATTGTCTTTAAAGATGGTATTTAAACAAAGTAGCTAAAAAGACTTTCATAAGAATAATTGGGATAGTAAATGCAAATTAGTTAAAAAAATTTGTAGGAATAATTGAAATAATAAATACATTGTAAGGATAATGTGTGAAATTTTAAAAATAAGTCAGGGTAATATTGTCTAAAAATATTTCTTCAACTTCTGCACTTTTATATATAGTATAGATCAAGATAAGATAATTTATGATAATCCTTAGTCATGATTTTTCATCTAGTTCTCATTTTCTCACTTAATTTTTCTTACTCTTGATTTGAACAACAAAATGTAGAAAATGATGGGTATTCACATGCATAGTATGTGCACTTTAACTAGTATATATGAATGAGGGTAAGAGGGGAGAAATATTTTTTCCATAAATACCATCAATATTATATGAAATTCTAAATTAATAAGTATATTAGTATTCTCTCTACCACAATCACATTTACCATCTCAATTATTTAAATATGTGAGTTGTGAAACTTAAGAGAAATATTGTTTTACATATATGATTTATTTTAGAGTTGTATAGGTGAATAATTTAAAATTGAAACTAACACTTCAAATCTTTTTTAGGCTTTATTTAAAGATATAAAACCCAACAAAACAATAATAAGAAAAATACCTAATAATAGTCAATAAACACTAGATCAAAAAACAGTAAGAGAAATTGTGTTAAACCAAATAGAACAAGGAACTAAAGTGGAGGTTAGCTTCACAATATAATCATGCATGACCTATGAACATGATAAATTAAAATATCAACCTAAAAAAGTTATCGACTATCTCTAGCAACATAAACCTTTAGCAAAAAATGACATATACTTTAAATAGCTTGAAATCTTAATATTCGACATCAAGAAGCAATATGTGATCAAATAATTTTTTTTGTGTAGTCTCATACGTATTTTCATACATATTATTTATGTTGGTTGTTTCAACACGTGTAAATCACGTGTTGTTGACTAGTTCCTTAAGATTAGGGATTGTATTTTACCAAATTACATATAATACTTTTTTATTTTTATTAATTATAGGGAATGATGTTTTATGTTTACCCCGAAATTAGATTATTGGGTTACATTCCTCAAAAATGAGATTTTATTTTAGGCTAAAATACAAAGCATACCCCCCCACTTTCAAAATTTTATAAAACATACCCTAGTACATCGTAAATGGCCACATAAATCCCTGTACTTTGTAAATATATGCAAAAAAGACCACTCACTCATGTTTATCGTTCATACAAATGGAGAGAGGGTTTTTTCTTTTTTAACTTAAGAATACAATTCATTGCATTTTGTGGCATAGGCAGTGTTGTTTACTAGTTACTTAAGATTAGGGATTGTAATTTACCAAATTACATATAATACTTTTTTTTTATTAATTATAGGGAATGATGTTTTATGTTTAACCCTGAAATTAGATTAATCCGTTACATTCCTAAAAAATGGGATTTTATTTTAGGTTAAAATATAAAATACACCCCTCACTTAATAAATTTTACAAAACATACCCTAGTACATCATAAATGGCTACTTAAATCCCTGCACTTTGTAAATATATGCAAAAGGACCACTCTCTCACGTTTACCGTTTATACAAACGGAGAGAGGGGTTTTTTCTTTTCTAACTTAAGAATACAATTCATTGCATCTTGTGGCGTGGGCAGTGATGTCTGCAACAGTATTTCAAACATGAAACTGTTAAGTAAAACATCATCGCCCATTTGATTTTACAACATTTCTCGATTAGCTTCTTTGCTTTATCTACTTTGTTCCTAAACCTCTCCGTTTCTTTCACTTTTGAGGAATCAGAACTTTGGTTTAGCTCTTCAATCTCTTGAAGCAGAGGGATTATTCTTTCAAGCTTGGATTTGATATCATCAAGAGCAGACTTGAACATGAGAGCCCTTCCCCCCACATCTAAAATAAACCTCAGTAGCTCCTCAAACGCTGCACCCAAAGCAGCGTCTGCAACAGCCACCATTGTAGCAAACTCTTGAAAAAGCTTGTCCTTTTATAAGCAAAATTCTTATGCGCCAATCCAGAAAAAGGTGAAAATAAGAACCGATTTAAGCTCAGCAACTCAAATTTCATGAAATAGGAGTCGATTTCTCCTTCCTGATTGAAGAAAGTGTCCACAAAAAATCATTCTGCCCATGCCACAAGATGCAATGAATTGTATTCTTAAGTTAGAAAAGAAAAACCCTCTCTCCGTTTGTATAAGCGATAAATGTAATAGGGGGTATTTTTTGCATATATTTACAAAGTGCAGGGATTTAAGTGGCCATTTATGAAGTATAGGGATATATTCTATAAAATTTTGAAAGTACAAGGGTGTACTTTATATTTTAGTCTTTATTTTATGGGTATACATAATTATCATAAATTTATTTTATAATAAAATAATTCTTCGTGAACATATAATTTAATAAAATAATTCTTCATGCTCATATAATAATTATTTTCATAAATTTATTTTAGAATAAAATAATTCTTTATGAACATATAATAATTATTTTCATAAACGAGTCAAACAATTCATCATTATTTAGATAAGAGTTATCTACAAGAGTTATCTCAAAAAAATAACAAAAGAACTATTAACAAAAATATATTTTACTGTTAATTAGTACTTATTGTCTATACTTCACAAATATGTAATTTTACAATTAAATTTACCTATCATCATTTATGTATTTATATTTTAGAAATAATACAAAAATTTTGTTATTGATAACTAAATATAATAGGTATATATAAATAATTTATTGAAAAATGCAAAATATTCATAATCTACTAAAATCCAAATAGTGAGCTAATTTTTTTTCAAATTTACATTACAAATTCTAAAGAGAATGGAAGAATATGACTCGAACACACGATCTCTAGGATATAGGTGTGAGGTTTAATCAATTATGTCAACTTAGCTGAAACAATGAATTAATTTCACCAACTAAAAAAGTCATTTTTTGCTTTAGTGGATACCATGACAAATCTTATTCGAAAATTTAAACTTTCAGAAATCTTTTAATTTGGTTATTAAGAGGATAAAATCTAGCATAAATGTAGTTTATGAGTGTGATGGTAAATTTAGTTTCTAATTTCGTTTACTTTATGTAAAATAGTTATTTTTTCTATTACTATAATTATCGATCATTTAACAAAATATTTTTTTCAAATATGATATTTGCTTAACAATTTTAAAAGAGAAAATTTCACTGACACTCCTTGGGGCATCACTAAATGACACTTATACCACCTATAAGCTTAAAAGTACAACTCACACCCCATGTCATTTTTAAGTATGGACACTCACACTCCTTCTGTTAGATTTTCTGTTTTAGTATCATTAAAATATAATTATACCCTTAGTCAAAACCAAAATCTATTAACATTTTTTCCCCTTTCTTTTTTTACTTCTTAATTGTTCCCTTCTCTCCCAAGCCCTAACTAGAGAATTATGGGTCTTCTACCATGTTCTCCACAAATTGGAGGCCCTAGGAGCTGCAGATGGTGGTGCTCGGAGCTGCGTGGATTGGTGGTGGTGCTCGGAGCTGCGTGGGTTGGTGGGTCTCCTCTTATGGTGGGCGCGCGGTCTCGTGGGTTTCTTATGTTTGTGTATTTTCCCTTTCAATTTTTCCCTTATTCAGTGTATTTTTTTCTCATGGATTTCTTATATTTGTGTTATTGTTGTTGGTTTATTAGATTCTAGTGTTTTGAGAAATAAAAAATGAATAGTATTTAAACTTGGATTCTCATGGGTTTCAGAATTTGGTTTCTAGACTTTCTTTTTTAAACTTTCATTTGGTTTCTGGAAGTTATGTTGGAAAATGAGTATTTTGTAGACCAATCTTGGGTAAATGTTTAGATGGGACCCCTACATAAAAGTGTAAAGACTCCAGATTTTTTAGTTCTCTTCCACGAGTATATCAAAATTGATTATTAATTAGTCAAAATTGGCTTTGGAATAAATGTGAAATTATCTTTCAAAGTGAGCTAAGTGATCATGGAAACATAGGTGGAAATTGTAGAAATCTCACATTGGAAAGGGAGAAAATGTTAGATGGTATATATAGAGATACTTGTATCAAGAGTGGTAACTTGATAAGCCTAGAGGCTCCCTCTATATAAGTCACATTTATATAGGTCAATGGGCTGTCTTTTACTCTAAAATTATTTTTTTCTCCTCATAAGAAGCGCAAATGTCAAAGAATATGAGATATTCTTTGTAGTTTAAGACCCAAAACATTTTTTTATTTTGTAAATTAAGTGGGAAGAATTTTTGGACTTTATTTCGGTGAAATGTGACCTTTTAATGGGTTAAATAGCTTTTATGATAACTCTCCCACATGAGTAGTGTAAAATTCGATCTTCCCCTCCTCATTTTACATACCAAAGAATCATTCTAACTCTCTTTTTCTCTAAATTCTTGGTCTTAACGTTTTTTTTTCTAGTTTTTCTTCAAGTTTTATTGGTTCGGTCCCGGTTCGATTTTGATTCGGTCTAGTTTGGTTTATTGCCGGTTCCGTCGACAGTTGGTTTTTCAGTCCAAGTCTTGGTTTTGCGTCGTTGCTCTGCTGGTAGAGTTCTGACAAGTCAGTTCGATCAAGGTGGTGAAGTTGGGTGCTCTTCAACTGCATCAAATCGTTTTATCTTAAGAAACAGACAATGTTATCAAACTTAGTACTACAAGTGAGGTGGCGTAACTATTTTAAGGAACCTATGCAAACATAACTCGGTTTAATTTTTCATGATATTGTTACTCTGTATGATTTATTTAACGTTGGTTTACTTTATTTACATTTTATAATTATTGTATTTGCATTGTTATTCGTAATTATGTTATTTACCTGTTGTAATTAATATACTTACAGAATTGTTGTATTAGTGTTATTTCCATTTAATCTCAATACAATACACAATTTCCAACAATCTTAAAACAATTAATTTATTAAAGTTATTGTGTTATAGAATTAATTTTGGTTTGGTTTTCAAAAATTGTCAAAAAATTGTTTTTAGAAATTGATTTGGGTTTTTTCAACCTAACAATTTTATTTTTAATATTCTCCAAAATTTTGAAACTAGAAATAACTACACAGAGAAGTTCTATCTAGGAAATTGGAATTCAAAAGGATTTACCCCTCCAATTACCTGGGAACTGAATATTGTTCAAATGACTTATCCTGGATTGGGTCTTATAACCCCACCAATTCGTCTTGATAGTTATCTGTAAAAATGTTATTTGGTTTATTTTGAAAAATATTTGAAAAATTGGCATATTTTCATCTTTGAGAAACTAACATAATTTTAAAAAGTGTTGATACACTTGCGGTTTATATTTCATATAAGAAAATATGATAACCGAAACCAACAACAATGTTGTAGCAAATCATGCTACTGAAAAACCAAGGGCATAACACTACTGTTGGGGCTCAGATGTCAAATCTGGGTGTGCAGAATCCTACTGTGACTTTTGTGGCTCGTATGGCACCGATGCCTATGACTATTTCTCACGAACAAAAACCTGAGAAATTTAACGGTCTGAATTTCAAAATGTGACAAAACAAGATGCTCTTCTACCTGATCACACTGAATCTGGCAAAATGCTTGACTGAAGAAGCTCCTAAGCTCAATTACGATGAGTAGGATTTCTAAACGATCAGTGTTATTGATGCTTGGAAACATTCTGATTATTTATGTAGGAATTACATAATGAATGATTTTGTTGATTTCTTATATAATATTTATTGTGACAAGAAAACAACAAAGGAGCTATGAGAATCTCTTGAACGAAAGTACAAGACTGAGAATGCAGGCGTCGAGAAATTTATCGTGGCCCACTTTGTGGAGTTTAAAATGGGGGATTCCAAAATGGTGATCAGTCAAATGCAAGAACTATAAATTATCATGCACGAGATTCATGTTGAGGGAATGATGCTCAGTGAATCATTTCAAGTGGCTTGTATTATTGAGAAATTACCTCATATGTGAAAGGATTTCAAGAATTATCTCAAGCACAAACGAAAGGAAATGAGAATCGAAGATCTTATTATTCGAATTCTAATCGAAAAAGATAATATGATATCTGAAAGAAGAGGGCCAAACCCTGTTACTGCAAAAAGACTAACATTGTGGAGCATGGTCAAGGTTTCAAAGCAAAGAAGACCAACAACAAAGGGAAATGTCCAAAAAAACTGGGACCTAAAGGAGGGGTTTCTAGGAAATCAAAGTTCCAAGGTAAGTGTTGTAATTGTGACAAGTTTAGTCACAAATTTTCTGATTGTAGATTACCTAAGAGAAACAAAGAGGCTAATGTGGTTGGGAAAATTACTCGAGATGTTCTTATATCAACCTCTCAATAGTGGACTCTAAGGTCAACATAGTTAGATCAAATCCAAAGGAATGGTGGTTTGACATTGGAGCTACCATCCATGTGTGTTCTGATCGCCTTCTCTACCTTCAAAGTTATCGAACATGGAGAGAAGTTGTTCATGGAGAACTCAACCACCTCTGATATCAAAGGCCAAAGAAAAGTGGTGCTGAAGATGACTTCTGGGGAGGGATTGACTCTGAACAATGTCCTGTATGTACTGGAAGAATCTTATGTCTAGTTCACTACTAAATAACCATAAATTTTGTATGTTATTTGAGTCAAACAAAATTATTTTGTCTAAGAGCAGAATGTATGTTGGTAAGGGTTGTATGAATGATGAGATGTTCAAACTCAATGTAATGACTTGGTCAAACCCGATATTAATAAAACTATTTCTTCTACTTACTTGTCTGAGCCTTCCAATTTATGGCATGGTAGACTAGGTCATGTTAATTATGATACTTTGTGTAAATTTATTAACTTGTATCATTTACCAACATTTCATATTGATTCAAATCACAAGTGTGAAACTTGTGTCGAGGCAAAATTAACAAGGTCATCATTTCAAAATATTGAAAGAAACACCGACCACTTGATTAAATTCACAGTGATATATGTGATTTAAAATATAACCTAGGAGTAAAAGAGCTAGGACAGAAAAGTTTTTTGGTCCTGATTTTCTAATTTATATGATTGAAAGTGAACTAAGAACTTTCAATGAAGCTATAAACTCCAATGAATGTCCTTTCTGGAAAGAGGTCATTAAGAGTGAAATTGATTCTATTTTATAAAATCATACTTGGGAACTAGTGGATCTTCCACTGGTTGTAAGCCTTTGAGTTCCAAATAGATTTTCAAACGGAAAATGAAAGTCGATGGATCAATTGATAAATACAAGGCTAGACATATTCTCTGATGACGAGAATAAACTCTATTAGGATGGTACTTGCAATTGCAGTTTTGTGAAATCTTTAAGTACGTCAAATGGATGTAAAAACAGAATTTCTAAATGGAGATTTAGAGGAAGAAATCTACATGGAACAATCAGAACATTTTTTTCACTACTAGACAAGGAAAGAAAGTCTATAAATTGGTCAAATCATTATACGATTTGAAACAAACACCAAAACAATGGCATGAGAAATTTGACAGTCACATGATGTCAATTGAATTCAAAATCAATGAATGTGATAAATGTATCTATGTTAAATATATAAAAAATGGATATGTCATTGTGTGCTTGTATGTTGATGACATGCTTATCGTTGAGAGTAATGATAAGATGATCAAATCTACGAAAGACGTTTTAAAATCTAGATATGATATGAAGGACATGAGACTTGCTGATGTTACATTATAAAAAACAAAAGAACATCATATGGACTTATTTTAAGTCAGTCTCATTATGTAGACTATATTCTTAGAAAATTTAGCAAAGATGACACTAGTGAATCAAAAACACCGATGATACAAGTGTACATTTGTCCAAGAATAAATGTGAGAGTATCTCTCAAGTAGAATAATCTAGAGTGATAGGTAATCGGATGTATTTGATGAGCTATAGAAGACCTGATATAGCCTATACAGTAAGTAAACTAAGTAGATTCACGAGTAATCCTGAAGCTGAACATTGAAAAGTCATTGTAAGAGTACTGAGGTACTTACGATACACTCAAAGTTATGGATTACAATATTCAAATATCCACCGGTCCTAGAAGAATATACTGATGTAAATTGTATATCGGATAAGAAAGATACGAAATCTACTAGTGGATATGTTTTCACACTAGGAAGTGTTGTTGTAGCGTGGAAATTCTCAAAAGTAGATTGTTATAGCTAGATACACTATGAAATCTGAGCTTCTAGTTTTGGACAAATGTGGGGAGGAGACTGAGTGGCTACACCACTTCCTAGAGAATATTCCTAGATGGACAAAGTCTGTGCCACCAATCTGCATACTTTGTAATAGTCAAAGTGTTATTGGAAAGGCACAAAGTAATATGTATAATGGTAAGTCTAAACACATTCGTCATAGACATAATACCATTAAACAACTACTCTTGACAGGGGTTATCACTCTTGACTATGTGAAGTCAAATGATAACATTGTGGATCCGTTAACTAAAGGGTTAAATAGAGAGTTAGTTGAAAAGTCATCGATGGGAATGGGTCTAAAGCCCATGGAAAAAATAAGTTGATACAAAGGAAATCCAACATCCCTGAAGATCCCAAGATCTAGGTTCAAATGGACAACCTAATTGTATAAACATAGCCGGATCACTGTGGGAATTTTCCCTATCCGTTCTTATGATGAAAACAGTGATACCCGTTGAGATCAGGTTAAGTTGAGCTTTTAATGATTTTTACTCGTCAGACATTATGAGATCCGAGTGGAATAATGCGGGTTCACTCTTAAATTAAGATATCACCTATGCGAGAGTAAAGTGGCGTCACTTCTATAGAAATTGTAAGGGCATAATTCTTTAGAAACTCTTACAGAACCAGAAGGATGTTCATGACCAAAATGAACATAATCATGAGAGGTGAACCGTGTCGGGGATTAATCATGTGTGTAGTATGTCATCATTCACAAAAGGCCAAACAGATCAAAGACATTGTGTCTACTGGTCAGCTAGTAAAGTAAACATACTTACATAAGAGAAGGTTCAAAGGATAAAACCTACCTACCATATGTAAGTTTCGGAACGTAGAATTCTATCACCATGTTTGTTCCGTCATTGGTCATCAATTTTCATTCATGTGGGAAATTATTGAAAAATTGGTATTTTGTACATCATTTTCATAAATCAATTTTAGACAAATTTTTAGGTGGGATCCACTACGTAAAAGTATAAAATCTTTTAATTTTTGAGTTCTCTTCAGCGAGTACATCGAAATTGACTATTAATTTGTCAAAATTAATTTTGGGTGAATGAGAAATTATCTTTCAAAGTGGGCTAAGGGAATGGAAAAATATGTGAGAATTATAGAAATCCCACATCGGAAATGGAGAAAATGTTGGAGTGGTATATATAGAGATGTTTGTATCAAGGGTGGTAACTTGATAAGCCTAAAAGCTCTCTCTATATGGACCACATTTATATTGGTCAATGGGTTGTCTTTTGCTCCAACTTTATTTCTTCTTCTCTTTGGAAGCCCAAAGGTCATAGAATATGGAATATTCTTTATAGTTTAAGGCCCAAAAAGTTTTTTATTTTACAAATTAAGAGGGAAAATATTTTTGGACTTTATTTGGGTTAAATAGCCTTTATGATACCTCTCCCCCATGAGTAGTATAAAATGAGGTCTCCCCCTCTTCATTTTACACAACAAAAAAGCATCTAGCTCTCTTTTTCTCTCTATTATTGGTCTCCACGTTTTTTTCTAGTTTTCCTTCAGGTTTTCTTGGTTCAGTTTTTGGTTTGGTCTGGTTCGGTTTATTTCCAGTTTCATCGATGGTTTGGTTTTCTAGTCCAAGTCTTGGTTTTGCGTCGTTACTCTAGTGGTAGAATTCTAACAAGTCAGTTCGATCAAGGTGGTCAAGTTGGATGCTCTTCAGTTGCCTCAAACCATTTTATCTTGAAAAACATACGATGTTATCAACCTTAGTATGACAAGTGAGCTGGCGTAATTGTTTTAAGAAACTGTGCAAACATGACTCGGTTTGATTTCTCATTGTACTGTTACTCTGTTTGATTTATTTAATTATTGTATTTGCGATGTTATTTGTAAGTAAATTATTAACCTATTGTAAATAATATCTTTACTGAGTTGTTGTATTATTGTTATTTTTATTTAATCTCATAATGCAATACACTCTTTTCAACTGGGTTTATTAGATTATGAATTTTTAAACTTTCATATTGGTTTGTTTTCAACAATTAGTATGTTGTGTTTGTTTTGCTGTTTTTGTTTTTTTTTTAACTTTCAATTTTTGCCAATTTTCATTACAGAATGCAGAACACCCTTTTCATTAAGTGTTCACAACCTCATATTGGCATCTCTTTTGTTGCTCAAAACTTTGTGTCGCAACCGGGATGTATCATCTCAGCTCAATATACGTGTCTTTGCTTTGAACTTTTGCTTTCTGACCAGAGGTGTGAGAATTAGGACTACTTTGTTATTATTAAGCCATAGTTGTGTAAATTTGTCTTTATGAAAATTTACGCCTGATGGATGTGAGACATGAGTTGAGGGTGCATCACCGATCGAGAGTAGTTGTGCTTTAAAACGTGCTCCGATCAAGAAGAAAAAAGAAGGCCAAGACCTGAAGCTTGCTCCCAATAGGCTTCAAGAGATGTATCACATTTTGACTCCACTTATGAGAGAATGAAGGCAAGAAAGGAAGCGAGGAAACTAAGAAATTTTGCATTTTATCTTCTTCTATTTGATTTCATTATGATATTTTTCAATCTATACTATATTAAAAGGGTCTCAAAGGGGAGAAACTTTTTATTTCTTTTTTTACCCTTTAAGAACCCTTAGAATATCATACAAATTAGAATATCATAATAATATTTCTTAAATAGTTTACAAATTAAATATTTTTTAGAGTTATTGTGTAATTAGGAACGTGAATGTCTGTAAGTATCAATTTTGAGATCTTTTTATACACAAAAGATATATATGTTTTAGTTAATAAAAAATTTATTTGTTACTAATTTGAAAAATTTATATTTTTGTAATATTTATGTTATTAGTGACATAAAAATTCTTACAAATGAATTTAGAGAAAGACACTAATATATCACTTGAGAATCTATCACTTCAGAATCTATCAATAATATAATTATTTTTTAGGAATGTTACGAGGTGATGGAATAAAATCATTTTTTTTGTAATATTCAAAAAGTAATGTTATATAATATATTTTCAAGCATCTAAATAATAGTGTAACACATCTTATTTTATTTACACTATGTTCGAGCAGTAAAATTTATAATATATACAATATCTAAAATTTATATTCTTAAATTTCTAATGAGTTATATACATTACATAACTAATTTTGTAACGTATAAGATACATTTTTTGGTTGAGTGTCTATTGCTATCTAACGAGCGAGTGTGTTGATTCGTTATTTAATTCATGGTCCAATATAATTTTTAATTCATTAATATTAACAATTAGCAGCGAAGAAATAAATGAATATGCTTAAGTCTTTTTATATAGTTTATGTATCAAACTAGACTTATTACGTACAACGCACGTACATTTCTACTAGTAATGCTAAAAGTCTAACTACTTTCATTTCAATGGAGAAGAATGAAAAAGAATATTCTTCTCAAGTGCGAACGAGAAGTTCAAGCCAAGGGCATGCAAACTTGATTTGCATTCTTCTATAGCAAGTTTTTGTATCCCCCATGTGCTCTTGTGTAGCTCCTTGTATAGACTACGTATTTTTTGTGACAAGCAGGGTGTAATTAATGATTTAATTAGTTCATTATATATTATTGTTGGAATATGGAAGTGCTTAATGATCATTTTCTATTATGCTAATATACGTGCAACTTTTGTTCTCTGTTTGTTCAAGTTTCATCATTTTCTTGGTGTGATCGTTTGGTTTATGTATGTGGAGAAATGCGTATCGAAGGTAGTTTTTAGAAAATCTATACTATACTATGTAGTTCGAGCATTTGCTGTGATATGGGTGTTTAATCGAAACAAAAAGGACAAGCAAAGTCCATGTCTCTTAATAGGTGTTTAAAGGTTGCCGTGAATGAGATGCAAAACCACAATGTCATATAGGAGAAGTGGATAGTTCATAGCAGTATTTGCACAAAGAACCCTTTTTCAACATGTTCAAATTTGTATACGCAATGTAACAAACAAGTCCGATGTCTAGTGCAAAACCTTAGATGGTTTGGTGTGGTTCATTTAATTCAATTTACACCCTCACAAAAGAAGAGTTATATTAGTTTGGTGATCCAATGATTTAAAAGCTACATGATGACACTCTTCCAGTAACATTGCAAAACTATTTACCACTTACCAATTACCGTACTAAGAAGAAGCCAAGAAGGCATGTCAGGTAATAATCAACATATGATTGATAGTAAAAAAAAGTCCAAATAAGATCTCCAAACTTAATGAATAGAAGAAGTTTAGAGCAGGTTCCACTAAGCTAAACTGATAACAATGGCCACAATTATAAACGCTAAACATACAATGCAAACACGGGAGAATTTTTCGAAGTGTTGGTCTAACTCTCCAATACATGTATCTTTATATGCATGCATTTGAGTTCATCCTTGAGCTTTTTGAAATCATTGTTCTCGCTTCTATCTTCATTCACTTCATCGAGAGGGTTACACAATCTAAAATATCCATACTAGTTAAGCTCGCAATAATAATATAATTTATTTTTATTTCGATTTGACTCTAATATCTTTGCAACAGCCATTCTATTAACAAATCTTAAACTACTTATGCAAAATCATTGGCACTAGAATTTGACACCTGTCAGAAAAAAATCTCTGAAACTACCATTGAAACAAATATAAGACCCCGTAGTACCATGAACTAAATATCAGCAGGTTTATCTTATGATTTTCACTTCTATCATAAAATGAAGAATCACCAAATCCAATATCCAATATAATTAAGAATCACAAATCACTCAGAACCCAATATCCTATATGGACATTGATGAGACAAGGGCAAATCAAAAATCATTCAGAATCACAAAATCAAGATAACAAAATCCAAAATCAGTGTATATTCCGTTAAGGACGGTAATTCATTTCATAGTAAATGAGTAAGAATGCAGAAAGCTCTTAATTTGAAATTAAGCATTCAAAGTCGATCTATTATTCCTTTATTGTCAACGGTTGGCAGGTGAGTCATCATCCTGTCATGTGGTGGAGGGTTGGTGGGAACAAGTCACAGTCGAAATCTGAATGCACGTGTTTGAATAAAATAAGGAAAATAAAATTGCATCTTAACTATCAGCTATAATTTTTAGTTCAACGGCAAACGTTTGATCCTACAATTATTATCAGAGCATGGTGATCATGGTTTTGACTGTGCATTGTACTTGCGGGCAGGTGCTGAGGGAGAGTTGTTGGCAGGTGGGCCAGCATCCCGCCACGTGGTGTAAACCTAGTGGAATGAAATCACAGTCGAAACCTAAACGCAGACGTTTAAACTAAATAAGTGAAATAAAACTACGCATTAACTATCAATTATAATTTTTTGTTCAACGACAAACGTTTGATCGTACATCAACTACTTCATAACACTATTATGAAAAGAAGCACTACTTTTGATGCAAGGCAGAGGTGAAGAAATGAAGGAAAAAGAATAACACAAGCACACATGCTCACTAAATTAAACCAAATAACTAATATTACTCAATTCATATTCCAAGTCCTCAGATTACATAAAAATAAGCCTGTACTTATAAGAAATTAAGAATTCAAAAAACTAACTAAAACTCTAGATACTAGTCTCTATCAAAGAAAGTCCTAATTAACTAAGAGATCTAATGTGATATTTACGCGAGGGATTTAGATTATAAATCTTAGGAATTAGATTTGTAATCTGAATCTATATTTACTAAAATTAGATTAAAAAATTTATGTGAAACCTACCATATAATTGGATTTGTAATCCAAATCAAAATGGAAAATTACAAATCTTAATCTAAATCTTTGTTGGTTTTAACATTAAAAGTAAAATAATACTCATTTTAAAGTTATCAAATTATAATATTATTTTACTTTCTAAATAGGGATGACAAAAATATACGTGGGTAAAAATATTAGTTTCTTCTTACTTGATCCTGACTTGACCTGACCCGACCTTGACCCCGACACAAACCTAACCTGAACCCGACCTCAACACCAGTCTGACCCCAACACAAGCCCGAGTAGGAGTAGAATGACATCTATCTCTAAATATCATAAAAGAGTAACATTTTTAATTGAAAGATATTATAATAAATTTATCTAAGATGACATAATTCAAATCATCTAATCTAAATATTTAAATTCATAGTAAACACCATATTACTCATCTTGAATCCAAATCCTAATCATTAATCTAAATTTCTAATCTAAAATTTATTAAACAATAGAACCTATACGCGAGGATGCTGTGGTGGGGGTTTTCTCACGGGGATGATGGAAGAAGGGAATGGGGTGATCTCACACAAGGTATGATGGGTTACGAAGGGTTTGGTGTGAAAATAGCAATGGAGTCTCTAGGGTTTTCAAAATGAAGGAGATGGTATTTTCGAAGAGTCACTGCTAAAAACTTGTCCGCGAGGCTGCTGTGGTAGGGGGTTTCTCAGGGGGATAATGGAAGAGGGAATGGGGTGGTCTCTCGCAGGAACAAAGGTTTGCTGTGGAAGGGATGTATTTTCAAAGGAAGGGTATTTTCGAAGGAGATGTATTTTCAAAGGAATGGTATTTTTAAAAGAGGTGGTATTCAAATTAGATAAGTTGGAGTATTTAGGTCATACAGTCACCCTTGATCTCACGTTAATGACAGGAAATGTAAGTGCTATTTTTAAATTTGGTAAATTTGGAAATGGTGTGAATGTTGTTTAACGACACATTACTTAAAAATTTACCACAAGTCGCTCCAACAACCGTCATATCTTTCTCTTTAAAACTTCGTTTGTTTTTTGCTCATTGTCAAACAAACTTCCCTTTTCTCGAAGGGTGTGCCTTCTTCAGCTTGAATTTTGTTGGGTACGAACTTTTTGGAAATTATTTTCCCTTCCTTTTGATCTGTGACTTTTTTCTGATTCGAAGCTCATAATTTGTGGATTCCGAATGTAATTTCGGATCTTTTGTTCAATTACTTTATTCTACTGGTTTTCAATCTATTCGTTTCTGCTTAGTTGTCGGTATTATTTTCTGTTGATTATTAATTGGTATCGATTTATGAGAGAAAGCATGTGAATGAAGGAGTTTGTCTGACAAAAATAGTCCAAAATTAGACTCTTCAACCTTAGAACAACGTGATTACATATCCTTTGGTAGCTTTAGTTAAGTTTTATCATTCTAGGAGCCCCCTTCTCTTTGCGGCAAAATTTTGATTTCGACTCTGATTTAAACTTTTGAAGAACTTGTTGCCCAATAATTAAAGGACTGAAATTGAGGCAGGCGGAACTAAATTTGTTGTTTTCAATTATCGGCCTTAATGAAATTGCAGATATTTATTTTGTTGTTTGCACTTCCATGATACATAGTTGTGATTGTACTTCTACAGCTGTAACTTAAATTGGTGTTAGCTGTGGTGGGTGGGGATCTAATTGTTTCTACTTCAAAACTGCTGCAGGGCGGATGTATAGTGCTTTTGGAACGATTGTGAATCTGCAGAACATATTTAACAAAACAAATTTCTATTTGACTGCATCTATTTCTCAGTGTTAGTTCTGCAGTGACATACAGTTGCTAAATCGGTCACTGATGTGGCCTTTGTGTTTTCTGCTAAATAAGATTCTCAAACCAGAGGAACAAAAGGAATCTGATAGGGTGGTTTCCAATCAAACACAAACATGTCTATTTGAGCTCTGCTTGAGTTGTGAAAAACCTGATGTGGGGGTCCTGGCCCGTTCCCGTTTTGTTGAAGTGAGTAGTGATGTTAAATATATGTCTTAATTCTATCTTCGGCCAACTGATCCCGTAAATTTGATTTGAAGATTTGAAAGAGAGTTTCATATATTTGTGATTTAACTTCATTTACTGATAATACTTTATGATTTTATGGTGCTTTAGGTTCCACACATAAACCAGCTACACTATTGGGATTGTGGCCTTGCCTGTGTTTTAATGGTTCTGAAAACCGTTGGCATCAATGATTGTCCTATGCAGGCATTGGCAGAGCTATGCAACACAACTAGGTATGTCTTTTTGACAAAAACTAGAGTTTTATTTCTTCTGTAATATCAAACATCCTGTTAGTATGAGAAGACTTTCAAATACTTCTTTTAATGAACTGCTAAAACAAGATAAGGAGTTTGTTACATTTGTAATGATTCGCAAGAATGTTTATCAACTTATCCTCTTCCGATTTACCATTGACAAACATTGTTTTTTTTTACCAAATATGCAGTTTTAAGGAGTTTGTTACATTCGTCATGATTTCGCAAGAATGTTTATCAACTCGTCCTCTTCCAATTTACAATTGACAAACATTTTTTTACCAATATTTTTTATCAATGCTTCTTTCGAGTTTTGTTTTATGATAGGGCTTTGAGTTGAACACACGCAGCTTAAGTTTTTCTCAACGATAAAGAAGAAAAGTCACTCTCTCCTGTGCTAGAGTATTGGCACAATCGGACAGTATCAAAATGATTAGCATTCTTTGAGGTCACCACTCATGAAATTAAAAGTTTAAGGGTGTGTTTCTGGATCCGTGGTTATTCCGTGTAGGGCTGTATTATCACCAGCATATCATTAGGGAGAAAGAGTCTAATCATGAAATTAGTTTGTTAGGTAAAGGATATAAAACTGGATACCTGGACCATTGTTAACTTATCTTTGCTAAAACCTGCATTTGAATCTATACAGGATACTTCAGTCATCTAACACATATAAGATGATATGATCAAGTTTCTGGTAAATCTCATCTTTGACGACTTCTTGCAGCATATGGACTGTTGATCTTGCATATTTACTGCAGAAGTTTTCTGTCAGTTTTTCCTACTTCACAGTAACGTTTGGAGCAAACCCAAATTATTCTGTCGAGACATTTTACAAGGTGACCTGATAATTTTTCTTACATATTTCCAATTCCTTAGAAGCTTCTGTTATCTGATTTCTTCCCTGCACGCTCATGCACACACATGCCAAATTTTATATGAAAATTTCTGCCAACTATGAGATCAATGTTACCAATGGAAAACTACGAGCACTGCAGTTCAAGTATTGGATTCTGCAGATTTTGGCACGTTTACATGAAAGAACAGTTGTGTTAAGCTTATCTAATCATTGTCCTTGTCATATTAAACACTCAGATTTTTTCAGTTCAAATGTTGTGCAGGAGCAATTAGCTAATGACCTATTACGAGTAGATACGCTCTTTCAAAGGGCAGTGGAAATCGGGATTAAGATTGTGGTATGATCCATTTATCTAATTTGCATTCCTATGATATTTATATGAACTGATATTTTACCACCAAAAAAGGAAAAACCAAAGGAAAAGAAGAGCCGAGTTGGTCTAGGACCTATTACGCTAATTATAACGTAATTAATTTAACAATAACAGATAAAGCTTACAGGTGAAGTAAATAAAATATTTTCTATCATTCATGTTCATATATTTTCCCCCTATCTGTCGCCCTACAATCAGGCTGACAAAATTGTCCTTCCAGCAAATAAGTTTCTAGTTTCCTATATATACACCCCATTCTTGGCGTAGAATAACGAACCTTTGATCTTACAGTGCAGGTCAATCAGCAAAGAACATCTTTCGCTCTTGATTTTGTCTGGGAAATATATTGCCATAGTATTAGTTGACCAGTACAAATTGAGGTATAATATTTCCTTTAACATTCGTCTGACCTTTTCTGCATGATATGCTTGTTTAGACGACAAAATCACAGTTGTGGCTGGACATTTAGGTCCATCTTTTCAGGCAGCTATGCTTATCTCATGCGTTTTTCCCATATTTATATCTGGATGGTTCTTAGCACGCTAATCTTGGTGCTTTTTATGATTTTTTGGCCAGTCCATCTTGGCTGGAGGATGTATTTGTCTCTGGATTCTGTGGAAGCAACTCCGGTTATACTGGTAAGAGATGGCCTTTCATATCTACGTCATGTTGCTTATAAACATTAAAAAGAATATCTTGCAAAGCTTACAGAAGAACACTAGACTATAACCGTGGTTTGTGACTAAAAATTGTGTACAAATCATGATACGTCTTATCATGATTACATTTACTCATGGAAAAGAATAAGGATTGCAACTAATCTTTATCTCGTTGCCCGCCAGGTCACTATGTTGTGATATGTGGCTATGATCCTGATGTTGACGAATTTGAAATTAGAGATCCTGCTCGTTCTAGGTACTCCTTTTCTTCTATGACATAGAATAATAGCTCATCTTATAAGTATTTTCATTTTGATTCATGATTATAATTGATGAGATTGATAAGAAACATAAACATGATTACTTACCAAAAAAAACATAAACATGATTAGTTTCCTTAGTAATAGCAGTGAAAAATACGGGAAAATTCTTGCATATAAATGTGTGTTATTTAAAGCATTATATAAATGTGTAAATGCTATTCTTGTACTAATCTTTCTTTAAAGTTTAGAAGCATTAACTTTTGAAAGTTATGCAGGAAACATGAGAGGGTGACATCACAGTGTCTCGAAGAAGCTCGCAAATGCTTTGGTACTGATGAGGATCTTATTTTGGTAATTTGCAATGAACTTTGCCTTCTTTCTATTGTCTAAAACGACAGTTAGAGATGTTATAACCACTGACAAAAAACATAGCATGATAGTATAATGTTTGAGATAACCTCGAATTTGCTCAACTCGAAGCAAAGGAGTCTCTCTTAGGTGAATGGTCGTCCACTTGCTGTACCGTGTATTCTGGCGTAATTAAAGTGAAGTACTAGAATGTAACTCAATAACTACCATTGATTCTGACTATATGGGTTTATCACTTCAGTCTGCTTAAACTTTAACCTTCTGATTGTGTTATTTATTAGCTGTTGTGCTGAATTTTTTACATAATTTCATGTAGGTATCTTTGGAGAAAAGCGAAAAGGAAAAGAAACAGTCGTCACATCTCTCTCTCTCCTAGCTGGCTTTTTATTAACATCCTTGTAAAAGCCAAGTTATATTTATTTTAGATCCCTTTGTTTCCTTGTGGCTTTTACATAAAATTAGAAAAAAAAAATTGTTCATATTTTACCTTTGTTAAGATGACGTACTTCTAATCTAGGCCTACAACCTTTAAATTTATATTCGCAGTTACTGAGTCATATATTGATCTATTCTGATCGCTTAACTTTATAACAACTCAGATCAATTTACAGTATCGTTTACAAAAATGAATCACTTCTTATGCAAGGCTAGTATTTGAGTTATTAATCTCAGATTAATATCTTTGTGCATAAATGATTAACTATCATTTTTCCCTAACAATAGATAAGTATGCAAATAGGTTACAATACATACTTGTTATACAGCCTTTTCCAAGGAAGCATCTCTAAGAAACGAGATTTGGATTCAGGAGTGATGTTTGGCATATTTAGGTCCTTGATTTTGTTTTCCTTAGAGAGATTTGCTCAGCACATTTTTCACTATTTAGAAGAAACAAAAACAATGTGTTTGATGATAATAGATATGGGTCATTAAGAGTTAGTATTTCATATACTGTTTTTAAAATAAATTTCAGACTGTACAATCAAATATGAACGACTAAGTGTAGTATCAAATTCGAAATTCAAACATCAAAGGAAGAATAAACAAGAATTAGCGTATGAATCAATTAGTTCGTGGCTGAACTAGCAAGTTCAGTATAAAGCAGATAGTGACTATTTCCTTATATAGAAGTCGCCCATGTTACCTTCTAGTTGGCCTTATAGGCAGTCCCCTCCCCACCATAATTGATGGCATATTTTTCTTTAAACAAATTGATTTGAACCTAATCCAACCTAGTGGTATCCATGCATGTGTAAGTGGGGCCTTAATTCATGTGCCACCATTTTGAAATCAGCTCATCAGCCACCTACTAAGTGATTTGATACCGTACTGTAACTACAGTCACATCAACAACCGGTAATGATATATTAGACGATGATGATTAATTATCTTGATCTAACCATTTAAATCATGAATTTATACCCCTCTTATCGGGGATCCAACATAAGGAATAAAAATTATTGAATCGTAACTTTATAAAAATGAATTATCGTAATCAATTTGATACGAACATTGAAGTGAAGAGATATTCTTATTTTTTTATATCAAACAAATTAAGTAGAACTTGATAAATCTCTCTCATATTCTAGAATAAGAGAGAATCTAAATGGTCGTATTGAAGAAATTTTTGAGGTAGCGTGTATAAAAATTGACTCTTAGTCCAAATGGTCCCATTTGGTCATAAGAAAACATAGGAAACGATTAAAAAAATTCATGCAAAAAGAACTATAGTATAAATTTGAGATAGTTGGATTTGAATGGGTTGGGCAGGTTGGTACTTGGTAGACCGACTCATATTATTCATATTTGCCGGCACACAAGCTGAAAGGACACGTGGATTAGAATTATTAATTTTACTTTAAAATTTGAAATTTTGATATGGAGAATTTAGCTAATTAATTATTATAAAGAGCCATTATACATTTCATGTGGAACATAGATTACTTTATATAATTTCGTTAAAATTCCAATATATTAATAATAATGTTAGAAATTATGTGACTTATTGATAGTTAAAGAATTGAATTGGCGTTTTGATAAAACGTCAACGGAAATTGATTGAGAAAATGCTTTACATAAAGAATTTTAATTAATCATTCAAGTAATCATCATCTCTATTTTTTTATTTATTTTTTTATTTCTTTGTTTTCTTTTATTTGCACATCACTATCACTAAATAATAACACTGTTGTACTTCCATTATTTTCAATAAACAGGAAAGTTTTAAATTATTATTATAGGAAATATGGCTTAACGGTCAACTTCTGGTGGATATTACTCATTTTTCTCCCATCCTTTCTCTGTAGGAAATTTAAAAAGTTAAGGTGGGAAAATAGAGAATATTATTGATTTTGGTCATCTGGCTTGAGAACTAACTAAAATAAAGAAAGCTTTGGGTATTAATGTGTGTGTTTCCGTATAATTTAAATCTAGTGTGTGTTTTTCCGTATAATTTAAATCTAAATCGGTGATGAATATTGCTTCTCATTGTCATGTCATGGGATACAGCTGCTTAACAACTCTTAGAGTTCAAATTTCAAACCAACCAGAAACGTCCTAAACACTAACAGGTTCAAAGGCAATCCATATAACTAAATTATTTAAATAAATCAGATTTTACTGAACATGATATCATTTAAAATGGGTTTTTTAAGAATATTCTCAATGAAAAAATATTTTATAAAATTATAACTCTTTAGTAATTTATACATTTTCTATGAGTTCATATTCCCTTTATTTTTTTCTCTCATTGTCATTTCTATACATTAGTTCACACACTCTCTCTCTCTCTTCATCTTCCATCTTCATCTCTCTCTCATTTTTTCAGAAACTCATTTTCTCATAAATTCATTTTCATTTTTTATTTCTCCATACTTCATTTGCTTCATGATTTTATAACTTTTTCATTTTCTGAAAAATTAAGACGGAGCTAAAATTATAATTTTAATTTTAAAATTTTGGTGAAAAATGGGTGAGAATATTGGCCGAAATTTGATGGATTGTGTTAATTTTAGTTTTTACCCATATTTGATAGAGAGAACCCATAGAGAGAGAGAATGAATTTTGTTAACTTTAATGGATTTTGAGAGTTTTATAGGTTTTGTTAATTTTGATGGGTTTTGCTAATTATGGGTACGAGTCTACACGATGGGTACGCGGGCATTGTGTAACCATCATGCAGACTACATGATGGGTACGCTGGCATCATGTAGTCTACACGATGGCTATATGATGCCAGTGTATCAATCTTATAGACTAGATGATGGGTACACGGTCTACACGGATGGGTACATTGACATCGTGTAACCATTGCGTAATTACATGATGGGTACAACTGGTATCGTGTAACCATCATGTAAACTACAAGATGTAGTGGAAGCCTCGACAAAACCCAAACAATACGAAAAGGCCAAAATTGCATATAAAATAACTTCCAGGCCTCCGAAATTACTTAAAATATTATTTTATGGGATCCAAACCTCATATGATGGGTAATAGCCGTTGCACATGTAAATCTCTGAATAAACTTCGATTTGATATCTTACGTGGTTCAACCCGAATAAAAAGTTATGCCTTCCGAAAGTTGGCCGCCTATGTAGCTATTCGTTGACAAAATTTAACAAAACCCTACACGATGGCTACAAGACGCCAGTGTACCCATCGTATAGTCTACATGACGTTAGTGTACCCATCGTGTAGTCTATAGGATGGATACACGGCATCAGTGTACCCCCATCCGTTGACAAAACCCTACATGATGACTACATGGCTCGAGTGTAGCCATCGTGTAGTCTTCAAAATCGACTAGTCAATGAAAACTCATGTCTTCAAAATCAATTGGTCAGTGAAAACTAAAATCAAACCCAGAACCAAATCAAACCAATATTGAACTAAACAAAATCAAATCTTAAACAATTGGGTATTAAAAACTAAAATCGTTCCACCTGAAAAAAAAACTCAAGACAATATCGAAATACATGAAAATCATATCGGAAATAGATTGGTATTTTTACAGTGACCCATGCAGAAACCCACGCTCTTCATCTTCCATCTTCATTTCTCTCTCCTATTTTTCCCAGAAATCCATTTCCCGAGAAACGCACAAAGATTTGGGGAGAGCAGTAGCAGAGAAGTGAAGAGCAAGCTGGGTTTTGCACAGCGGTGGCGGTGAACGGGACAGAAGCTCGCAATCACCATGCTCGTCGTCTTCTTCTTCGGGCGGAAACTCACGGAGAAGGTGAGAAACCCACAGACAAAGTGGGTTTTGTTGCCAAAAGGAGAGATAGGGCAGCTCAGAGAAAGAGAGAGAGGATAAATTTGTGACTTCACACACATATTTTAAGTGGAGTGTGGACCAGGAATAGGGAATGCACAAATTAATGATCGAGTATATTTCTACAAAATCACTTTCTTAAGAGTATAGTTATGCAAAAAAAAACTCTTCTAAAATGATGTACTTAAAATTTATGTATTTGGGACAAAAATAATGTAATATATATCCCTGAAATGCCCAAATCCTCCCTTCACACTGACCTCAAAAAGAGCAATTAATTGTTTGGTACTTGTAGAATAAATGAAAAGTTTTCCATTAATATATACAAGGTGTAGATACGTTGCCTTTTTCCTAAATGTTATAATTTGTATTTACATATTCCCAACTTTATTTTATATCAAGTCTGAAATATAATGGTCAAATTAAAAATATTCCACTCTTTTAAAATACTCTTGATTTAAATTTAAAGGACTTCATGAATATTGGTACTACTTTTCAAAAAAAAATAATTAATGTATCATGTTTAGATAAATAGTTGTACACGATGTTAGTCTAATAGTAAGACACACTATACTGGACGATTGCAACAAGATCAAATGAGACTATAAAGGATTTTTTTACGGGGAATCCTTTACGAACGAATAATGAAAATAATAATTTAGAGATAGAATGAGAGAATAAATACACCATCATTTACGTGAAAAATTTTTAAAGGGAAGAAAAATCACAGAAAGATTGTTGATATTCATTAATGTAAATGATTTCACATAGTTTGTTGATAGCAGAAAAGGGGAAAGGCAATGCCCTTCGTTGCTTGGGTTGCCTTCTTTTCTCTTTTTTATGAGCATTTACTTATAGACCTTGCAATAATAAGAATAATAAAAAGGGATGATCATATCCCCTACGCTTTCGACTGATGGGATTACTTTCAGGCGTGGGCTCATTTACTTTGTTCATTCCTTTCAGCTATTTTGTCCTCGACAACTCGATCAGTCATAGCCACTTGGTGGTTCCTCATGGTTCGGGCTAATCAATCACAACCACTTGACTGTCAGTCTAAACCTTCATTTCCATTCTGATGTTATGTCATGTCCAGGAGGTAATGATTTCTCGTTCTCGAGATGTTGGTTCCCATTCTAGAAGTAATGATTTCCCGTTCTCGAGATGTTGATTCCCGTTTTGGAAGTGATGATCTCCCATTCTCGAGATGTCGGTTCCCGTTCTGTTGTTCTTTCCCATTCTGGGAGTGATGGTCTCCCGTTCTAGAAGCGATAACCCCCCGTTCCAGAAGCGATAGTCACCCGTTCCAGAAGCTATACTTTCCCGCTCCAGATTCTTTCCCGTTCTGATGAGGTCTCCCACTTCAGCGTTCTTTACCGTTCTGACGAGGTTTCTCGCTTTAACATTCTTTCTGCACATGCGTCTTGGGTGATTTTTTCCTGTTCATTTGTCCCTCATTACATTCAATAAGTTTCATTTATTGACGTGTACTGATTTGTCCTTTCTTATTTTGTCATTACATTATTCTATTCAAGTTCTTCCCTTTAAGAAGATGATGCATGTATATACATTCTTCATGGATTTAATTCTTTTATAAGCTCATGGATCTGTTTTCATTTTTTTTATAAAACATCAGCCTTAGACAATAAATCTTCATGGACTTGAGTTTTTAAGCTCAGGGGGGCCGTTTCCAAATTTCTTTAGAAAATGTCGTCCGTAGACAACAAATCTTCATGGACTTAAGTTTTTTAAGATCAGAGGCTTGTTCCCAATTTTCTTTAGAAAACATCATCCGTAGACAATAAATTTTCA
Source organism: Datisca glomerata (assembly GCA_003255025.1). Lineage (NCBI taxonomy): Eukaryota > Viridiplantae > Streptophyta > Magnoliopsida > Cucurbitales > Datiscaceae > Datisca > Datisca glomerata. Next base: position 522,235 of record QANY01001060.1, read on the forward strand.
TGGACTTAAACTTTTTAAGATCAAAGGCATGTTTCCAATTTTCTTTAGAAAATGTCATTCGTAGACAACAAATCTTCATGGACTTCAACTTTTTAAGATCAGGGGCCCGTTTCCTTTCGGGCTTATGCTAGAGTTCCTCCCTCTTTTTTTGTTACATGCTCATTAATAGAGTGTCCCTCGTTTCTTTTGTTACAAGCTCATTGATAGAGTTTCTCTCATTTCTTTATTTTTCATTTTACTTCTCTCGTACGTTAAGATCTGTGACAAGAATATTGTACGAGAACAATAACATAATAATTTATTGAAATGAATAAGGAGCGAGTATACCGTTCCATGATTGCATCGCATGAGTTTGAGTTTGACGTTCTGCATTTGTCGGTAGAGTTTTTGTGTTTCCATATTTTCTTTTTTCTTCTAAGAACGATGTCTGTAGATACTCCCAAGGACTTAAGCTCCTCTCGTTGAACCATGACCCCGTTTTGATTTCCTTCTGAGAGTAGGACCTATGAACTGCCCCTCCCAAGAACTTACGCCATTAGTTCCATTGTTGAAGAAGAGAGAGAGTTGACAGCTTGCACGTTATCGCCTTACAAGTTTCGATTGAGAGCTCCAAAATGAATTTCATAAATTTCTTCAATAATTAGACTTATGCATCTTCCTGAAGATATAAGATTCGCCGTGTAGTTGGCTCCCAATAAATAAAGTTTAATTTCTGAAGTTGATCATTCTGCATAATCTGCTTTCCTCAACAGTCTTCATGAAAATTGCCATAACCATTTTTTACTCGGCTCTTCTTTTCTCAGCGTCTCTTTGTAAAGCTGAAGGTCTTTCCCCAACTTCTTTTCTTTTCTGTTCTGAAGTTCTTTTCTCAACTTCTTTTCTTTTCTGTTTTGAAGACTTTTCTTTTTTCGTTCTCGAGATTTTTCCGTTCTCAAGACTTTTCCAAGTCTCAGGACTTTTCTCGTTCTTAGAATGTTTCCTGTTATCGAGCTAATTCCGTTCCCCATTCTCAGGACTTTTCCTATTGTCAAGCTAATTCTGTTCCCGTTCTCAAGACTTTTCCTGTTGTCAAGCTAATTTTGTTCCCGTTCTCAGGACTTTTCCTATTGTCGAGCTAATTCCGTTCCCATTCTTAGGATTTCTTTTTCATGACTTTTAAAACTCAAAACTTTGTTTATCATGAGTCAAATAAGTTCTCCTCTCCTCATTTTTTCTATGCTGATAATGATGTAAAAGAAATAAGTCAATCGAATATGCAAGGAACAATTTATCATTTTCTATTTCGTTTCCATTTTTGTACTTGTTTTGGTTTTCATCTCTGCTTCTAACCCATTATCGTTTCTGTTCCCGCTTTCAATGTTGTGGGAAGTATTTGATTTGATTTTTGGTATTTTCGGAGGGATTTCTTCGAGTTTTTCTCTCGCTCTCAATGAAAAGCACCAAATGTAGAGGGGTTTTTTTTGTATGGGGAATCCTTTAAGAACGAATAATGAAGATCATAATTTGAATAGAGAATGAGAGAATAAAGATGCTATCATTTACGTGAAAAATCCTTAAAGGAATTAGAAGATTGCTGATATTCACTAGTGTAACGGATTTTACATAGTTTATCGATAGGAGAAGATGGAAAAGGCAATGCCCTTCGTTGCTTGGGTTGCCTTATTTTCTATTTTTCTATGAGCATGTAATTACAGGCCTTGCAATGATAAGAATAATAAAAATGGATGATCACATCCCCTATGCTTTCGGCTGATGAGATTGCTTTCAGGCGTGGGCTCATTTACTTTGCCCATTCCTTTCAGCTGTTTTGTCCTCAGCAACTCAATCAATCATAGCCACTTGGTGGTTGCTCATGGTTCGGGCCATCAATCACAACCACTTGACTGTTAGTCTGAACCCTCATTTCCATTCTGATCTTCTGTCCTGTCTCGAAGGTAATGATTCCCCATTCTCGATATGTCGGTTCCCGTTCTGAAAATGATGATCTCTCATTCTCAATATGTCGATTCGCGTTCTAAAAGTGATGATCTCCCATCCTGGGAGTGATGGTCTCTTATTCTGGAAGCGATAACCCTCCGTTCCAGAAGCGATAACCCTCCGTTCCAGAAGCGATAGTCACTCATTCCAGAAGTGATAGATTCCCGGCTTCAGCATTCTTTCCAGTTGTGACGAGGTCTCCCGCTTCAGCATTTTTTACCGTTCTGACGAGGTAACCCACTTCAGCGTTCTTTCTGCACACATGTCTTGGGATGATTTTTTCGTGTTCAGAGAATACCGTCTTAGCATTTCTCGCATTGATCAAAATCTTACAAAACCAAACCTAAGAGGCGTTTGGTTTGAGTATTGTCCTTAATAAAGTACGTAGAAAACTTATTTTTCAGCACTTTCTCATGTTTGTTACAAGTTTTCTCATTTGTCATGGTAAAGTTATTTAGCATGTTAAGACAATAATCCCACATTACCTTCCCTACCACTTTCTCACAAAAAATCTATTTTACCAAATAATTTTTCCATCTTACAACACACATCTACACAAATTTTAAAATAATTTTTACTTTCTCAAATCCCCATAAAAATATCATTATTTATTTTCATTATTCCTACTTGATTTTAATATTTTATTTTCTTCAAGACCAAAGCCTCACAAAAATGTTGTAAAATATCTTGATCCTGGTGGAACCGAAACGATATTGATACTGAATTTTGAGATTTTTTTCATCATTTCTGATTCGTCCGCCAACTCATCTCGGGATCGTCTCGTAAGATTAAAATATGCACGTTAATTGAAATGAATAAAATAAAATATTAAGTTTGAATTAAGGATAGATAAATTATTCATGTATATATAATATAAAATCTAAATGATTAAAATACATGTTAATAATATCAAATATTTTTTTTGAAATTAAAAATTATTTTCTTCCCTAAAAGAAATATTATTCATAAAAACTATCAATATTTAAAAAATACTGAATTTATAAAGTGGAATATAACTGGATTGTTTATCACATCATTTTTTGTGTAGGAGACCGGACTTGTGGGACGAAACCACGAATTGGGGGGGTCTCTCAATCATTTATATTCAGTTTTATATTGTATTGAACCAAAAGATAACAAAAATGTGCATTCTTGTTATGTTTTGTTCCTGTGGAAGAACAAATATAATTTACCCGTTCTAGTCGGAGCGGAAGGATATTGATAACCATGGTATACATATCTATTGAGAAAGTATATGTAACGGAAAAACTATTATGTATTACTAAGTATTTTAATGTGATAGTATAAATGACTGTTATTTATATCAGATTTATTTTTATATATAAAATAAGAAAATTATATGATAATTAATTTGCGATATCAGATAACTTTTCAAAATAACTTTTACTTTCTCAAATCCCCATAAAAATATTTTTATTTGTTTCCATTATTCCCATTTTATTTTGATATTTTTTTCAAGATCAAAGCCTCACAAAAGTGTTGTAAAATATCTCGTTCCTAGTGGAACCGAAACAATCCTGATAAAAATTTTGAGATTTTTTTCGTTCATTCTGACTCGTCCCCCAACTCATCTTGGGGTTGTCTCGTGAGATAAAAATATGTGCGTTAACTGGAATGAATGAAATAAAATATTAGGATTGAATTAAGGATAGATAAACTCTTCATGTATACATAATATAAAATCTAAATGATTAGAATACATGTTAATAATACCAAATATTTGTTTGAAATTAAAAATTATTTTCTTCCCCAAAGGAAATATTATTCATAAACTATCAATATTTAAAAAAATCTAAATTTATAAAAGGATATATAACTCGATTGATTATCACGTCTCATTTTTTGTGTAGGAGAACAGACATGTGGCACGAAACCATGAATTGGGGGGAGGGGGGTTCTCTCAATAATTTATATATCAGTTTTAGATTGTATTTAACTAAAATATAACAAAAAATTGCATCCTTGTTACGTTTTGTTCCTGTGACAAAACTAAAATATTTTACTCATTCCAACTGGAGCATAATGATATTGATAACCATGGTGTACATATCTACTGAAGAAAAGTACATGTAACGAGAAAACTATTATGTATCATTAAGTATTTTAATGTGATAATATAAATGACGGTTATTTATATCAGATTTATTTTTAAATATAAAAGAGGAAAATTATATGATAATTAATTTACGATATCAGAGAAAATTAATCAAACATGACGTAAATTATTAAGATGTTTTAGTAGTCTAATAGAGAATATGTATACAATTTTTCTATGTAATTTTGAACAATTTCATTGAATTTATTTGTACGGTGTAAGTAAAAAAATTATTTTAGTTTTTAGCATAGTAAGAGAAAAATAGTTGATTTAATTCTATTGATGGGATAATAAAATTGTTAATTAATTAGTGTGTAAAATAATTTTATAAATAATTATTGATGAGAAATTAAAACTTGATAAGAAATAAAAATTATAAATAATCAATATTTTTATTACACTCTCCAACATTTTTATCAAACTTTCTTAACAACTTTATTCAAGTTTCTTACATACCAAACAAATGAATCATAATTTTTCAATAATTTTTTCATTTAACCATGAGTTACAAAACATGATAATTTTAATATCTTATTATTTAATTTTTATATTTAAATTTAAATAACAGTTTAATTTTCTAACATTCTTATTTAACACATATTTAAGAGTACCTAAGTGTTATTGATCGTTTTAGACTAATCATGCATGACTTCTGCGAAGTTGGGTGTAAGGCCCCGACCACAAGTATTTTTATTGAAAGTTAAATTCGTGCAAAACTCGAACGGTTCAATCTCCCTAAAACACTTTAACCCCGAGCGACACACTTAGTTAGTATTTTGATTTTGGAGACATGAAAGGACTGTTCCATTTTGCATTGGGTCTGTTAATTCCTTTTTGCGGGAGTTTCAAAAAAACAATTCAGTGCAAATCGAAGCATATATCATATATATGGTTGGTTTTTGGTTTAATTGTTTTGGTTACAGATTCAATTCATCTCTGATAAAAACAACATCAAATTTAATACATACCTATTTTAAAAAATAAATTAAAAGGCAGGTCGTGCAGGCTGGCCGGCAGACAAACCCACCTTCCCAAAATGCACGTCTGTCAGATTTCACTGTATTTATCCTCTTTCCCGAACAAATCTTTTTCTCACGCGCTACTCGTTTAGTTAGTCATACGCCACCTTCTTTTTTTTCCAAGTTAACTCGTCTCGGTTTCGGTTCGTTTTAGTTTTCTGAAAAAAAGGATAAATTAAATTTTGATTTGACAATTCATTGGAACTGAACTAAAATTTTAGTGTGATAATATTGTTAATATAAACTAAAGTTTCAGTTCTCTGAATAAAATGTATTTTTTAAAATTTCAATAGAACGTTATAAAAAATAATATAAAATTTAAATTCAGTTTAATCTGATATAAAATTAGATAAAAAAAATAGAAAACTAAAATTTTAATTCAATTCAATTCAAAAAGTGTCAAAGTATCGAACCAAACCGATAATTTTTTGTTCAATTATGTGCATACAGCAAAAAAAATTGAAGGTATGACTTTAGATCGAATACCCAAAGCAATATGTCAAGAGTCAGTACTCTGATCCCCCAAAATATATTTTCATGTTATCTAAATGTGGTAAGTAAAAAAGATGTACAATTTCTGTAAGGTCTCGTTTATTTTGCACTATAATTCGTTGTAATTCTTTTGTAATTAAATTATCATATTTATTTGGAGTAATCTTTAAATAAGTCACCAATCTTAATTTGCATATAATTCTAGTTTATAATTATTTAAGAAAATTGAATTACAGAATAAAATAGAAGCAATCATAATTTATAATGCAACACAATTCTAATATCAAACAAAATTCTTTTCCTATCTTTATTGAGATATTCTTTCTTACACTTTCTCCATCAATTAATTAATTTAATTAAAATTAACTTTATTAGTATTTAGTTTAGCATTATTAGTTATTTAAATATTAATAAAAATATTTAAAATTAATGATAAAATTTAACGTGAAAATATTTTTTATCATATCTCTTATTTTAATAATTTANTTATTATATATCTTATTTATTAATTTGATTAAAAATATTTTTAAATTTAGACTAGCATTAATTTATTTAAATATTAGTTTAAATTAATATTAAAATTATACGTCAAAATAATTTAGATAATATATAAATAAAAGGTATTAAGAAACTATCTGTTATTTATATAAATTTACAATAAAAATTAACATATATAAAAAATAATAATCATTAATTATTACTAATCACATCATAGATTAACATACATAATTAAACATGACAATTCTTTTTTGCAAGCAATTGAATTATGATGATCACTTTAGATTACGCGAAGCAAACCACTTCTAAGAAAATATTAGTAATATTAATGAAATTAGTTGAGAATTAGAGTGTGATCAGTGAGAAATATCAAGGTTAATTGTATTTCAATTAAGAAATGTATGACCCCTAAATCATGTGTATTTATAGGCTTGATAAACTATTCGTTTTACAAAAAATCTATTATAATGAATTAAGCAGATAATTAGGGATAAGGGGTGTTAGGAAAATCGATCAAACTGCAAAAATCGATTGAACCATACCGAACCGCGTCGGTTCAGGCAGTTTGTCGCTTCTGACGATTCAGATTCAGTTCCAGAAGTAGAAAATTAGGCTGGTTCAGTTCGGTGTTCGACTTTTGTGAAAAAACCACACCGAACAAAACCGAACCGCACTTCTATATAAGACCATTTGCCATAATTCTCCCATTCACTTCACGCAGCCTCACCCTCATCCTCCATCCCTCCCTCCCTCATCGCAAAATCATGGAGGCACATACCTACATTCATCGTAAAATCACAGAGACAATAGGCCTAGAGGCCCCCCCTCCCCCCCCACTCTCTCTCTTTCTCTCTCGAACACACCATCTCGTAGTCGCTGAACTACTTCATCATAGACCCAACGTGACGGCTACCGTCGTCGCCGTTGCCATCACTACAACCGTCACAATTAGGTCCTCCTCTGCCTCGCTGGCCACCGAACAACCTCTCATCAGAACTTCATCGTCGTAGAGCTACAGGTTTTTCACCCACTTACCGTCATCGCAGAGCCAGCGAAGAACCCCCAACTTTTTCAAATCTTAAGCCTAAGCTTTTCTAAGGTTTAATTTTTATCAGTTAGCCTCGTCTCTCTCTTTATCTCTGTTTCTTTCTTTCAACGTCTCTCACTTTCTTTGTCTTTCTCTGTGTGTCTCTAGAATCTAAATTGTATCTTTTTCCGTGTATTCTCTGTTGTTTTTGTAAATATTTTATATTCTCAGTTGTAATGCAAATCTGTCAAAAACTTAGTTGAGATTGACGTTGGTTTTGTAAATGTTGCCGATTTGGTTAAGATTAGTTTGAAATTAGGTTGAGATTTGGTTAAAATTTGATGAAATTTTATGGTTTGCTTTTCATCTTACAGTTCGGCTTCGGCTTTTATTATTTTTTAGTGGCTCGGTTCAGCTCGATTTCTAAACATTGAGTGATTCGATTCGGTTGCTAATTGTGTAAAATGGTATATTCGGCCGGCTCGGTACAACCTCTTAGACAGAATCGAATCGAATAGCTTACACCCTTTAGGGATAAGAGGAGTGGAGTAGTTATGGTTATGGTAACCGATTTGATTGATGAGCTTCGACTTTTAGCTTTATGACATCTTGACCGTTGTATCATCATGGGCCTAGAATAGTGTGCAACTGTCTTATTCAATGTAAGATAACACGTATTTCTTCCCTATTCGCCCATTGTCACTCGCCTCGCCAATTGAACGATGGCTCATCAATTATATCCTTTGAAAATGCTTAAAAATTTATTTTTTCATTATGAGTGCCGAATCGAAGTTAAACTTTTGGTTCAGTTTGGTTCTTTCCCACAAGCGGTTAGGTACAATTTTTCATAAAAAACTGATTTAATCGAAACGGGAACACCCCTGCTAAAAACCAAACACACCTTGTATGCTTGAGCCTCTACTCAATCAAAACCCGATTTTTTTCAGTTTTGGGCCGGCTCGAACAAGACCAAATTACGTCCCTAACCCCTTTTCGTCTATTATTTTTATGTTTTCTCTCTCTTATAAAACTAGTCAATAAGCACGTGTCATCCAAGTTTAATTGAACCGATTAGATATTAGCTTTAATTATTATTTATAACGATGTTGTGTTTATGTGAATTAAATAAAATTTATTTAACACAATTTTATTTATTTCCAGTTTATGTGAATATAATTAATACAATGTTATATTATTATTATTATTATTATTATTTGTTGATATATTATGCAACTAAGTTGAACAACATCATGCATGTTTATGAGGAAAAATGAGATTGTATAATACAAAAATAGTCTAAAAAATCTTTAAAAAAAGAAAAGAAAAAGTGTTGTCATTAGAATTACAATTTTTATTACATGTTTATCCTACACTTTGATCTTCATTTTTCATTTGAATTGTAAATTTAATACTTTTTGTTTGTAAATTTTGTATAACTATATTTATACGATTGTATATTATCCACCGTAATAATATATACCTCTCTACATAAAAGAGTTGTGTTGTTTCGTCATTAAAAATTGATATTGTTTCACTAAAAAAATGTATGTTTTAAAATAAAAATTATATTGATTAAGTTTATGGCAATTGAGGTGCGTCAAATGGTAATAATTTGTAACACTTGGTAAAAAATAATAATAACAACATTGTGAATGTGACAAGTGTACTGTTATGAGGCATTTTAGGATTAGTAAAAAAATATATGGATGTAATTGTCCAAAAAAATTATTCTACCGCTTCTCACATTTAATATTATATATATATATTCATAGCATTATAACATATATGACTATTGTTTTTTCCTCGTTTAACTTTTCTAAGGTTTAATTTTTATCAGTTAGCCTCGTCTCTCTCTTTATCTCTGTTTCTTTCTTTCAATGTCTTTTACTTTCTCTGTCTATCTCTGTGTGTCTCTAGAATCTAAATTGTATCTTTTTCCATGTATTCTCTGTTGTTTCTATAAATTTTTTATATTCTCAGTTGTAATGCAAATCTGTCAAAAACTTAGTTGAGATTGATGTTGGTTTTGTAAATGTTGCCGATTTGGTTAAGATTAGTTTGAAATTAGGTTGAGATTTGATGAATTTTTCTGGTTTGCTTTTCATCTTACAGTTCGGCTTCGGTTTGTATTATTTTTTAGTGGTTCGGTTCAGCTCGATTTTTAAACATTGAGTGATTCGATTCGGTTGCTAATTGTGTAAAATGGTATATTCGGCCGGCTCGGTACAACCTCTTAGGCAGAATCGAACCGAATAGCTTACACCCTTTAGGGATAAGAGGAGTGAAGTAGTTATGGTTATGGTAACCGATTTGATTGATGAGCTTCGACTTTTAGCTTTATGACATATTGACCGTTGTATCATCATGGGCTTAGAATAGTGTGCAACTGTCTTATTCAATGTAAGATAACACGTATTTCTTCCCTATTCGTCCATTGTCACTCGCCTCGCCAATTGAACGATGGCTCATCAATTATATCCTTTGAAAATGCTTAAAAAATTTATTTTTTCATTATGAGTGCCGAATCGAAGTTAAACTTTTGGTTCGATTTGGTTCTTTCCCACAAGCGGTTAGGTACAATTTTTCATAAAAAAACTGATTTAATCGAAACGGAAACACCCCTGCTAAAAACCAAACACACCTTGTATGCTTGAGCCTCTACTCAATCAAAAACCGAATTTTTTCAGTTTTGGGCCGGCCCGAACAAGACCAAATTACGTCCCTAACCCCTTTTCGTCTATTATTTTTATGTTTTCTCTCTCTTATAAAACTAGTCAATAAGCATGTGTCATCCAAGTTTAATTGAACCGATTAGATATTAGCTTTAATTATTATTTATAACGATGTTGTGTTTATGTGAATTAAATAAAATTTATTTAACACAATTTTATTTATTTCCAGTTTATGTGAATATAATTAATACAATGTTATATTATTATTATTATTATTATTATTATTATTATTTGTTGATATATTATGCAACTAAGTTGAACAACATCATGCATGTTTATGAGGAAAAATGAGATTGTATAATACAAAAATAGTCTAAAAAATCTTTAAAAAAAGAAAAGAAAAAGTGTTGTCATTAGAATTACAATTTTTATTACATGTTTATCCTACACTTTGATCTTCATTTTTCATTTGAATTGTAAATTTAATACTTTTTGTTTGTAAATTTTGTATAACTATATTTATACGATTGTATATTATCCACCGTAATAATATATACCTCTCTACATAAAAGAGTTGTGTTGTTTCGTCATTAAAATTTGATATTGTTTCACTAAAAAATATATTGTTTTAAAATAAAAATTATATTGATTAAGTTTATGGCAATTGAGGTGCGTCAAATGGTAATAGTTTGTAACACTTGGTAAAAAATAATAATAACAACATTGTGAATGTGACAAGTGTACTGTTATGAGGTATTTTGGATTAGTAAAAAAATATGTGGATGTAATTGTCCAAAANCGATTATGATTTGAAAAGCCATTTCCCTCTCTCATTACCTCTTGAACAAATCATGAGCGGATCTACCACGGGCTTGGGGGTACGAGTTCACTGACCTCTCGATTTTAGTTTTTATGTTTTCGATAGCAACTGTTTTTATATTATAATTAGATTTTATTTGTAACATGCCCCTATAGGTGATGACATAACTCATTAGTCATGTATATTCATTTCTAGAATGGACATTTTGAGTTCAAATCTCATAATCTATAATTTGACATTGCCCCTTAACTTTTGTTGTTTTTTATTTACTAATATATCCTCTCATGCGTTGCATGTGTTAACATTTTAATGTTTATTTTATGAAAGTTTAAAAAATATATGTCTAAAAAATAGGATAATCATTTTGTAAAGATTACATCTAAAGGGTGATAAGTGTCAAAGAATCATAATTAATTTATCTCCTTATGAATTCTCATTCAATTCATTAAAAAAATTATTAATAATCATCACAGTAATTAAATTATCTTATTTACTTAGAGTAATATTCAAAATTGACAACAATTATAATTTACTGGTATTTCTTATTCATCTCATGAATACGCAATTGAGTTGGTTTCAAAAATGGAAGCAGCCCATAATTACGCAGGTAAAGTTATCATTTTTTGTTATTGAATAATTAATTAATTTAGATCACAGCGAATTGAATACACGCTCTCTGCGATGAAGGTGAGAATATATTTTCTTGGAACTATTATGATTTATTTATATTTAATTTCGAAAGAAGAACTCTGCTTTTGACTACTCAGAGGAATTGGATTGGATGCAGCATACGGCAGCTCTACATAGAGCCTCAATTATTAAGACTATAATAACCCTCAAGAAAGATCTAATGCCGATCAGCCTTATATGTCGGGGATCTATCCACTTTCAATAACAAATAATAATTTTACTAAACATAATTTACAACTTAAATAAAAACAATAAAACAAAATGAATAAAATATTGCTAAACATCACGAGACCAGCCTTCAATCAAATCAAATTAAATCCCTGTCAGTAATAGAAAATTCTATGCTACTTACGACAAACAATATTTGCTCTAAGATTCTCAGCGTTTTTCTGAAGTCATACTAAATCCGACAATCCATTTAGATTTAAACAGACTCTAGATCTAGTTAAGTTTTAAAAAATTATGTTAATTTTATATTTTTCTTTTCTCCTTAATTAATATGAACTATTCAGACTTAACAAAATAATTCAGTTATAATTTCGTTTTGTTGGTTGATGGAGGATCTGAATCTTATAATATTTAGGCGACACCCTGGGCAAAGAGAAAAAGTTTGCATATTTCTCTATTTATCAATGTCACATTAACTTTTGTGTTTTGATGCCATTAATCAGTTATATAGCATGACTGATGAAACTAATAATTGTAATGTTTACTAATGTTATTTTGAGAATGAGTTTAAACGATTGAATTCGTTTGAATAAAATTAAAACGTTTAACGTAATAACTTTCCTCCAAATTTTAAAAACTCTAGTGTACAAATGATATGAGATTGTTCAAGAAGTAAATGTGTGATTGTGACGTCACGTCAAAAAAGTTATGTGAGTGATATAATATCAACAAACAACAAATATAGTTTGAGAGCGTGTAGGTTGGGATCTAAATAGTGAATGACGAGTACTTTGGACTTACCTGCAGAAGGTGACAAAATGTTATTGGGAAAAGAAATTCAGAGAGAATTCTTCAAACTAATGATGTTGTGGATCCTAAAAAAATGAGTGGGAATATCTCTACGCCACTTCAACCAATCCATTGATTGGTCAACAACGGCCCTATGTAATATTTTCTTAACAAACTTGTTGAGTTGGCAACGTCAAGTCAACACTCATCATAACCTTAGCTGTGTGAGGTGTCTATAGGGCGAGATTCTCACGTATGCCACCTATAACGGCCCGCCAAATGTCATTATGACCACAAATCCATGGTAAGTGCTGAGAGCATATCATATCAACGAATAGGAAGCGATCCTCCAGGATTTTCCCCAAAAGGTGTCCTAAAAACCTAGGTTCATTTCCAAAGTAGGAAGTTGGCACATCCACGGTACCTAAAGCAGCTATGTTGGCAAAAGTATGTCTTTTCCAATACGGCAAACCCTCGCCCTAATCCTTCCAGACATAGCCATCGAAAATGTTCCAAGCAAGGGACTCACTTAAATCATTATCATTCAGCTTAGTGATTACAAGAGTATGCATGAATATATCGAAATAGTATATAATATAAGATACAATTAGGTAAGTCGACTAATGTAGCAGATCAGGCAATCACGTTAAAAAATCAAGGGCGATGATTCGTAGTAGTGCATAGGAGCGAGCATGTGCCACCGTGGTGAGTCCAAGTCATAACGGTCAACCATCATGTACATTTAGACCCACGTACAAGTTTGATATAAAACACAACTTTTACACAAATTCATTTGTAAGGTCTTTGAACGTTTGTATTCTTACAATGAAGTTTCCACAAGCTATAATTTGTTAATTTATAACCCTCGATGGTAACTTCTAATTTGACTTTCACTGTGCGGTGTGATCAAGCTCTCATGCTGGTGTATATGTGCTTTCAAATTTCTTGTTTGCATTCTTCGAATTGAGATATCTGTAACATGTTGCAATCTCGAGACTTCTCAAACCAAGTAGAGGCCTAGCGTGACTGTATTGCATGGAGGTACAATTCGGTCATATGACACATGACCATTGAAGAACATTCATAATTGTGGAATGATTTCATCACAAATCGGCATTCTTGTTGGCTTATCATGTAAAATTACATAGAGGGCCTTGCAAGTATATCCAAACTATTGTTACCACAGGTGCATTCATAAATATAATTAGACCTTAGGTCACACCCGTGGTAATTTTTCATTACTATGGATGTATATAGAGTGACAGTTTAGACTTAAGTCGCTCTGTGGTAGTTTGTCATTACTACAGATGCATTTAGACTATAAGTCACACCTGTGGTAATTTGGCGTTACCACGGATGCACCTAGAGTAATAATTCATATCCCACTATATGTGATATATACACTTAGTGATAGTTTTATCACGTGAGAAGTGTCATGAGTCGGATTAGATTTATGAATAAACATTCGAGTATCCAGTTGTAACTCTAGTTATTCTATACTCTTTTATTATAGGTGGGCGAACTACTTATAGAATATCTAGTTGCCTTCAATCCACGTATAGGACAACTTATGATTTAACGCTCATTGTTGTCCTATACTCCCTGGCTTTGCTCCTAGAATTTAACTTGAAACAAAATAAATAAATGAAGCATGACCAACTGGCTTTATTCTCAAGAGTAGTACTCTATCTCGAGCAAACAAAATCTCTTTGATGCAAGATTGGGTTAAGGATTTCACCTCGCGCACATTCATACATGGTACACTCTCTTCCCATGTGGTAATGTAGCAAGAGTGACCAACTTTGTCCCCACTTTTACAACATTTTTAATCTATGTTCTTCTCTCGTATTGGTAAGGTGAATGATGTTATCTTTCCTAGTGCAATTATTCCTGCTGCCGCTAAGTCATTAAAGTAGTGCATCAGTTAGATGTGCTTCGGTCTCGTCGGATGATGCTTTTGTAACAGCTACAGTAACGATTCTTCCCTTCTAGAATGCCTTCAAGCATTGATGTAATGTTGAAGGGACACAATCATGCTCGTGAATCTGTGGTCTTCCCAAGAGTACATGGTAGATGGCCACTTTCTCTGCTGCATGGAAGCAACTTGTTGTCTTCATTGGCCACACTTGGAGTTCTATCACCACAAGAAACATGGACTTTAGTTACCAAAATATTGGTCACAAAAGTCCCTAAACTTGGTTGCAAAAGGGCTAATGAACATCGTTGATTTCATTTCGTCAATGAAAGTCGTTGACGATGAAAATTTGTTTTTATTGTGTTAGACCTTTTGCGACAAAGTCTTCTTCGTCACAATAACTTTTGCGACGGAAAGGAAGGTGGGTCGCTAAAAGCTTTTGATCGACCGTCTTTTCATCCAAAAATATTTTTGCGACCAAACCTTTTCTTCATCACCTAAAGTCTTTTGCAATGAAGTATTTTTAGTCACGAAATGTTTTTTGCGACCAATTTTATTTGGCAGCAAAAAACTTATTTTTTCAGAATATAAATAAAAAATATTGAATTTTTATTTTTCATATCTACATGTGATAGTAATAATATCATCAGAAATTTAATTAAACACAATATTTTTTAAGAAATACATATATTTATTATTAATATATGTAATGCAATAAAGTAGTTCATTACGAAATCTCTAAAATATAATACACTACAAAATATGGTTCACAAATGTATTAAAAAGGATAATTAAAAAAGATAGTATTTAGAGCATGATTGTTACACTACAAATCTTAGCAAATATTATGAACCGCACATTTCTGCTATTGAGTCATCGTCAGGAGGTGGAAAACCATTTTGACGAGCCTAAGCGGGTTAGCCTTGCAGTTGGAGAACCAACGAGTTAACTTGTTTATGTAAAACTACATTTTCAACTCGACTCATTTACTTGGAAGATGTGGGTGGGGGCTCCACGTCCAAGACCTTTATTTCACCTGAGTACTTCTTCAACTATCTCTTCTTCGATGCGAGGTGTGACAGCCTTAGTGATAAAATCATCCCGTAAAACACACATGCGTTCATGTAACATCATAATGAGTCAAATTCAAGATAAATATATTCATCAACAAGAAAGTATTAAAAAATCATCCAGCAGGATCCGATTCAAAGTGATAACCCCCTCCCATCTCACTTTTACACATTGAAACTAACACTATCATCTTTAGACAATGAGCATCAATAAGAAATTCAAAGCATCTAGCACGCTCACATACAAAGTGATAATCCCTCCCCCTAGCCTTTTAAATCCATCCGTTACAAGTCCTAATCTTACATTGCGAGCATTTTCTGCAAACCAACTATACTACTTATCAAAATCCTTCCAACCTTCTGAATCAGCAGGATGTCTCAATACACCTTCAACGTTGACACGTTTCTCCTTGTGTCATCTCATATTGGATGATGTGTGATTTGACTTGAACAATCTCTGAAGTCTAGGCATAAAAGAAAAGTGATGCAAAACTTTTTTCGGAACTTTCTTACCCTTCCCCTCATCCATATTATATCTTGGTTCACCACTATTGTCACAGTATAGGATTAACGGTTTATCCATATCTGGAACTACTTCCAAATCAGCATAGAACTTTCTGAGCCAAACCACTTCTTTCACAGCTTCACAAGTTGCTATATATTTGGCTTCTATAGTGGAATCTGCAATACTTGATTGTTTAATACTTTTTCATACTACAGCTCATCCATCTAGGGTGAATAATGATCCAAACGTCGACTTTTGACTGTCCCTATTTGATTAAAAATCAAAATCAATATATTTAGTAGGGTTCAGGTCTCCTCCTAAATAAACAAGCATATAATTTCTCGTTCTCCAAAGATACTTGAGAATGTGCTTTATTACAATCCAGTGTTCAAATTTAGGATTTGATTGGTAACGACTAACAATTCTTATTGTGTAACAGATGTCTGGTTTCGTATACAGCATGTCATACATGAGACTCCCGACCGCTGAAGCATAAGAAACTTTTCTCATATCTTCTTCCTCCTGAGGTGTCTTAGGACATTGCTCCTTGAAAATGACAATTTCATGTCTGGTCGGTAATTGACCTTTCTTGACATTTTTCATTGAAAATCTTTCTAGCACCTTATCAATATAAGAAATCTGAGAAAGTGTCAAGAGCTTGTTCTTCTTATCCCTTAGGTTTTAGATACCTAGAACATAGCTCACTTCACACAAATCTTTCATTTAGAACTTCTCAACTAACTACTTTTTTACTTTCGACAAACTTTTCACATCATTCCTAATGAGTAGAATATCGTTACGTAAAGAACTAAGAAAATCACTCTCTTATCTTTGATGTATTCATAAACACAAACTTAGTCAATATTTTTTTCGAAGGCATATGACTTAATAGTTTAATCAAATGTAAGATTTCAAGATCTCGATACTTGCTTTAATCCATAAATGAATTTAAGCAACTTGCATACTTTCTGATCTTACATTTTTTTACAAAACCTTCTGGTTGCATCATATAAATTCTTTCTTCAAGAGATTCATTTAGAAAGGTTATCTTAACATCGATTCTCCATATTTCATAGTCTAAACTAGAGACTATGGATAAAAGAATGTGAATGGATTTTAGCATGGCAACGGGAGAGAATGTCTTTTCGTAATCGAATCTTTCCATTTGAGAATAGCCTTTGGCTACTAGCCATGCCTTAAAAGTCTATACTTTCCCATCTACACCTCTTTTCTTC
This sequence comes from Datisca glomerata, assembly GCA_003255025.1. Taxonomy (NCBI): domain Eukaryota; kingdom Viridiplantae; phylum Streptophyta; class Magnoliopsida; order Cucurbitales; family Datiscaceae; genus Datisca; species Datisca glomerata. The sequence goes on from QANY01001060.1 coordinate 539,228, forward strand.
TTGAAGATCCATTTACATTGAATGGACCTAACTTCTTCAAGTGGATCTACAAGTTCCCAGATATAATTGGAATACATCAATTCCATTTCTTGATTCATAGCATCTTGTCATTTCTCATTTTCAGAATCATCCATTGCCTCTTTAAAGGTTAATGGATTGTCTTTATCAGTGACTGACACTAGGACATGTGCCTCGATTTCATAGTGAACAGGTTGTCTTACAACCCTCCTATTACGACGTTGCACTAGTGTTTCCTGTACAGGAACAATGATGTCTGTGGTTTGTCGTTAATCAATTAATGATGAAGATTGTCTGATCTCATCAAGTGCTAGTTCTTCGAGAACTACTTTACTCCGAGGTTTGTAGTTTACCATATGTTCATGTTCGAGAAAAGTAGCATTTGTCGATACAAACAAATTTTGATCATTGTGCCTATAAAAGTACCCACTTCTTTTTTGTGGAGCATAGCCAATAAAATACATATTTCAGACCTTAAGTCTAACTTTTCAGTCTTAGGTCTAAGAACGTGAGCTAGACACCCCCATATATGGAAATGACACAAACTAGGCTCGGAGTCATTTCATAACTCTAAAGGTGTCTTGCTTACAGACTTAGAAGGAACTACATTCAAAATGTATGTTGCCGTTGGAAGTGCTCCCCAGAATGTGAGTGGTAGTGATGAGTAAGTTAACATCAACCTAACCATATCCAATAAGGTTCTGTTTCTCCTTTCTGAAACACCATTTTATTGTGGCGTTCCAGGTGGTGTACGTGGGGATAGAGAGCATACTCCAGCAGGTAATCCTTGAATTCTAAATCCAAGTATTCACCACCTCGATTTGATCAAAGTGTTTTTAAAGATTTACTTAATTGCTTTTCAACTTTAGCTTTGAAATCTTTAAACTTTCTAAAAATTTCAGATTTTTTGTGCATTAGGTAAGTGTAACCGTATCTAAAGTAATCGTCAATAAAAATGATGAAATATTCATCCCACATCTAGCTTGTACATTGATCAGTCTACAAACATCACTACGTACTAGCTCGAGTGTCCCTTTGGCGCTTTGGCCCTTTGCAGAGAAAAGTCTCTTGGTCATTTTACCTTCTAGATAAGATTCACAAACCGAAAGAGTTCCAACTTTTAGTTCTCTCAAAACACCATACTTTGCTAATCGGTTTATTGTATCTAGATTAATATGTCCCAACCTAAGTTGTCATAGATACGTATCATCTTCTTAAGAAATCTTTTGTCGTTTGTTACTTTTTGGATTCACTACTTTAAATAATTTTGAATTATTCAATGCTCGTTCAGTTGGTTTAAGCATATACAGTCCGTTTGAAACTTTTGCACGGAAAATATAGAATCTAATCTTAGAAATAATAAACATATTATTATTAAAAGAAATATCAAAATTTTGTTTATGCAACAAGGATAAAGAAATGGAAATTCTAGAGAATCCAGGAATAAAATAAACATTGTTCAAAACAAGATAATTATTTCTAAAATTTAAATGGACTGTCTCTAATGCTTTCGCTGAAATGAGCGCACCACTGCCAACTCTCATTATCACCTAGCCATCAACAAGCTTTCTTGAAGAATCAAGCATCTGCAAAGAAGAACATACATGGTTAGCGGCTCATGAATTAATAATTTAGGATGACAAATCATATTTCAATAAACAAGCTTCTAGTAAAAGTAAATAAAATTTACCTTTATTTTTCAGCTCAGAGAGATACTTGTTACAGTTTCTCATCCAGTGACCTTCAACTCCACAATGGAAACATTTTCCCTTTGGTCTTTCTTCTTGGAGTTGTTGTCTTTCTTGTTCTTCTTGGTATTTATGTGACTTCTTACCTTTCTTTCTTTTCTTATTCTTATTTTTGTCATTACAATTATTGTCTTCCTTTGTTACTATTAATAATAGTGGAAGAAGTTTTTTGCTCAACAACATATGCTTCGCCCTCTTTGGTCATACTCTTGTTGAGTGACCCAAAAGTCTACAGTTCAGTCAACAATGGAGTTTTATTGAATTACAGCTTGTTCATAACATAGTTGGTAGGGAACGCAGAAAAAATAGGTGTGAGTGATTCAAAGATAATTCTAACTTAACTTCACACATCAATGGTAGTCCTTGAATCTATTATCCAAGCATCATGTTTCTCCGGAACGTTTTTTGGGGCGGGGCATCGGCAGCGGGCTCTTCAAGACATTTCTCACTAAGGACAAACTTGTGGTTCTCATATATTAACATCAAATTTGAATTTTATTTTCATCTTATAATGTTATTGCCATTGAGTTTTTCGAGTGTAAGAAAAGCAGGAATGTGGTTGCGCATGAAAGACATTAAAAATTGAAAAGAAATAAAATATACATCATTCAAAATAGTTGAAATAAATATCAAAATTTCAGAAAGTAAATGTGATACATGAATGTAACATATCAAACACATAAACTTAAAAACTATTAATCCACGATAAGACAACCGAACAATTAATGTGTCGCCTTAAGGTCAGTCATATTAATTTTATATTGCGTATAAGACATTCTTATCCTTATTAAATAAAACTTAAAATATCACAAATATTCTTTTTAGATAATAAGGTACTGTTTATTTGGTCAAGTTACAATTATCCACTCAAAGCTTAATTGTGACTTTGTGAGTGTAACCCATTATTTCAAAATCCATGACTTAATCTAAAAAATACCGCCATAGGGTCAATCAAGTCTAAAATATATCACTTAGACCTATCTTCATAAGGTGTCAACCTTGATATTGATACAATTCGTTACCTTTCTTGGGGGGAGGAAAATAAAGTCGTCTCGAGACCCTCACCATATCTCACGTTGTTGTACTAAAAATGGAGACCGTAGGTCACATTGACATGTCAACATTCTCTCGCTCATTATTTTGTAAAAATGTGTTTCTATTTAACTAATCAATTAATTATAAATTAATTACTAGTTATAATAACCCATTGAATGTAAAATTGATTATTAATCCAATCTAATTGGTCTAAGTTCATTTAATCTTCCAAGAGCCAAAGACTAATTTAGGTGAACTTAGAATAATTAGCCAATTACCACTACAAGAAACAATAGCTTTAGTGACCAATATTTTGGTGGCTAAAGCCCCAATATTTGGTCGTGAAAGATCTAACGCGACGAACTTTCGCGCTTTTGCTTCGTCAGCGAGAGTCTTTCCCGATGAAATACGAATCTCGTCGCGTTAGCCTTTAACGATGAAAAAAATTGGTCGCAAAAGGCTTTCGCGACGAAAATAAAAGTTGGTCGCCAAAAGATTTTCGCGACCAAAAAAAATTTCGTCGCGAAAATCTATTTGCGACATTATTTTTATCCGTCACAAAAAACTTTGCGGCAAAACAAAAGTTTTTTCGCAAAAAACTTTTGCCGCCAATATTTTCTCTTCGTCGTCAATATCTTTTGCGACCAATTTTTTTTTGTCATGAAATATTTTTGGCGACCTTAAGTTTTCATTTACACATGTAATAGCAATTAATATCATCAGAAATTTGTAAAACATGATATTTTTCTAAGAAATATATATAATAATCATTAATATATTAGTTCATTATAAATCTTTTAATCATAATTCATTACAAAATTGGCTCGCAAATGTATCCAAGGAAAAATAAAAAAGAGAGTATTTAAAGCTTGATGTTACAACTACAAAGCTTAATAAATATTCTGAAGCTCATTTTCCTGTTGTTGAATCATCATCAGGAGATGGAAAATCGTTTTGACGAGCCCAAGCGAGTTGGCTTTGTAGTTGGCTCTCCATCGACTTGATTTATTTTTTTAATTCTATATTTTAACTCCAACTCGATTAAGTGTACGCAAACTCCTATCATATGACATCAATTACATTGTGCACGAAATATTTGATGTGTAAGTAAAGGAAAAGTCGAGAGATATAACTTTCAATTGCGGACATCCAACTATAACCAACATGACCACACAATTTCACTTCTTGTGGTAAATGAACTGTCAAATGTACCATAACATCAAAGAAAGCTAGGGAAAATATCCTTTATAACTTACAAAGGATCAAACTTATTTCATCTCTAAGAATATCCAAGTCCTAAGTATTCAGTATTTTCGAGAATAATTCTTTGAAGTAGTTAGACAACTCAACTAAATCAGTGCACACATCCTTACCCAATAAACCATGAATCCCAACTGGTAAAATTCTTTGCATTAAAACATGACAATCATGACTTTTCAATCCCGAAACCTTACCCTCATCTTGGTTGATACATCGTGATATGTTTTCTGCGAAGCCATCTGGAAACTTGACTGACTTTAAGAAACCACTAAACTTTCTTCTCTCCTCTATTGTTAATGTGTAACATGCAGGTGGTTTAAAATATGTATTCCCTTTTAGTTCAAGGTGTAGTTCTTTTCTTATATTCATGTTGGCTAGGTCCAATCGTGCTTTGTAAGTGTCTTTTGTCTTGCCTTCTATATTCAACAATGTACCTAATATATTATCGTAAATATTCTTCTCAATATGCACGGCATCAAATTTGTGTCTAATTTTCAACTTAGACCACTATGGAAGTTGAAAAAAATACACTTTTCTTAGTCCAATTAAGACCATATAAATGACGCTTTCTTTTTTTGTCTAACTTATTTGGGTTTTTGTCAAACTTGACGAATTGAATTTGATCTAACTATCTCAATGTATCTTCTCCTGTCAACTTTCTTGGTGTATCATAAAACTCTTGTTTACCGTCATGCAATCTACCCCTCAGCCACATATGATCACAAGTTAAATATCGTCGATGTCCCATGTAACATATATTACTTCGCAACCTCAACGAAGATGCATCTTCGTTGCAAACAGGACATGCTAAGTACCCTTTTGTACTCCAACCAGACAAATCTCCCTACGCTGGAAAGTCATTTATTGTCCACAACACAACAACATCCATAGTAAAAGATTGCCCAGAAGTGACATCAAATCCTTGCACCCCACCCCACAACTGTTTTAACTTATCTATCAATGGCTGCAAATACACAAAATATCTTTACCGGGTGATCTTGGACCATAAATTGGTAACGCCATCATAAAGAATGGTTCTTTCATACACTTCCATGGCGGAAGGTTATAAGATACTAATATGACTAGCCCATGCTGTATGAGTTGCTCATATTTTAGAATGGATTAAATCCATCCGTTGCAAGTCCTAATCTTACATTTCGAGCATCTTCTGCAAACAAACTATATTGCTTATCAAAATCCTTCCAACCTTCTGAATCAGCAGGATGTCTCAATACACCTTCAACATTGACACATTTCTCCTTGTGCCATCTCATATCGGACGATGTGTATTTTGAATTGAACAATCTTTGAAGTTTGGGTATAACAAGAAAGAGACGCAAAACTTTTTAGGGAACTTTATTACCCTTCCCTTCATCCATTTTATATCTTGGTTCACAACATTCAGGACATTTGTCTTTTCCTTCATTGTCTTTCCAGAATAAAGCACAATCATATTTACAAGAATGAATAGTATCATATTTCAACCCTAATTCTCTTAAATTTTTCTGGGCTTCATAGTAAGAGGTTGGATGAGAACCATTTAAAACTTCAAGTATTTGGTCAAATGACTTATTGCTCCAATGATTAAGCATTTTTATATACATCAACTTCATAATAAAAGATAGTGAAGTATACTTTTTACAACCGGGATAAAGTTCTTCTTCGACTTCACTAAAGAAATCACTAAATCTGTCTAACGTCTCTGTTTTTAAATTTATTCTATCAATATTATCTTCTACAACATGTTCACCGTTCATCTCCATCCCAACAAAACCACACATGTTATCTAACATTTCTCTCATCTCATCCCCATCATCATCGTCGTCATCACCACCAATGTAAGATGTGGTACTATTCATCTCCATATTTGATGAATGGTGATATCTTTGTATCTCTTCACCATGAAACACCCAACGATCATAGCTCAATGCCATTCCATATTGGCATAAATGCATTTTAATTTCTATTAAAGACAATTGTCTTGAATTAAGACATTTTTTACATGGACAACGAGTTTTCCCCTCTACATTAAGATACCATCAATATACTTCTTGGACAATCTATTAAGATTTTTTATCCAACTCTTGTCTATTTTGTCACTCTGTAATTTAAATAATTATTTAGAGAAACTCTCAACAAAAAATCTCTAAGCAAATAAAATCTTCAACGTACTAATTCCTAAGCAAATAAACATAAATTGAATGACAAAAAAATACAATAATGACACGTGGAATGTAATAAGACATTTTCTTGAGGAAAAATACCGAGAGGACTCCTTAAAAACCTCTAAAACATAAACTATGCAGGTTTTGTAGCTAGCAAATGTAAATGCTATAGATAGCTGAGACCAAAGCCACTGAAATGAAACCGTAAGCAACATGCCACCATTTGAATAATTAATCTAGACTAGCATTAAATGTATGATCTTGATAAGTTAATAACGAAAATCACATATCATATCATACTGGTGTTGTGTTGTTGATTCAATTAATTACATATATCCCTAATACTGAACATGGGTATTAACATAACATCTTAAACAATATATCCCTTCTATAAGAGCCAAAAGTTCTATGAGAAAATTAAACTATAAAATAAAGAAATAAGTATAACAAGTGATAACAACTACTACTTTCTATATGAGAGCCAACACACAAAAGTGGTTTTCAATTTGGTAGTCTCTTTATAATTAGGTGAAAGAATTAAATCCTAGCCAAGTACCAAAGATGTCGAGAAGCTCTAAGGATGCATGCATGTAAGAAAGTCTAAAGCTTTACTTTTTTTGTGTTCTTTGGAAGACATAATTTCTTATGGAGAACAAGTAATGGAAATTAAATAGTTTGTTTTAAACATAGTTAGAATTATGTATATAAGCTTGTAGATAAATTAGAGTTAAGGCTTGGCTTCACAATTTCAATTAATTGAAGCAAAGACAACTAATTGTAATTATCATTATTATCATAAGAAACATAATTAATTTTTGTAATCATTATTATCGTATCATTTAAGATTATAAATTTTTTGTCACTAAGTATAATTTTGTCACTAAGGATCAACTACTTTTAGTAGAGGCTTAAAGCTTCTATTAACCTATTAAACATTACAATACTCGAACGGTTGATAAATCTATCAAGTCTTCAACAATTCTCAACTTCCAATAGGTAGGGGTAGGTAGCTTCCCCTAACATCCAGCCAACAAAAAATTTAGAATCAGACTCAAGTATGATTCTATTCTAACCATGAACTCTTTCCAAAGAAAAAATTTTTTTTCGCAACCAACAGTTTAGCAAAGATCTATATCAGTAGCAACAACTATTCTTCCTCCAAAACTAACCATATCACTCAAATAGTTCATTGTTATAACCCCTACTGTAACTTTGTTTCCAATCTTAGAAACATCCACATTAATCTTCACAATTTCTTGCTCTGGCATATCCCAACTCTTCAAATTTGAGCTTATGAGAATCTGAAACTCCATGATCAATTTCATTTGCTGATATAAAAGAAAAACAATCAACGATAGAGATATTCATCACTATTATAGGATATATTTTCTTGGCAGAAAACACAAAGTTATTCCTTGTTTTTCATATATTCCAACACAAGAAGCACAAGAAAGACACTTTATCATTCCCCATTAAGATGCCTTAATAATTCAATTATGAATTAATGCCATATATTCCAACACATCAATTATGAATCGAGGAGAGCAAAAAACCATTCTAACCAATTATAAATTCATTTACTGGGTAATTAATTGCTAGAAAACTCATTTTAAATATGACTCACATATGAACACATTATGTTATGCTAGTTCCCCACCCCCACCCTCGGCAAAGACCCATACGCACATACCCAAAAGGCACGACATCCTTCCTTGATCAAAATTCAAGACCCACTTGAAACCAAGACCTAATTGACAAATTAGGTGTTTGTACTTATCTGGATGAAGTTGCTAGGATTTTGAATCTAACATTGGATGTCATACCATACACCAACCAAAAAAACAAAGAAATAAATAAATGCTCGGCATAAAATTGGAAAGAAAAAAAAGAAAGAAATCCAGACCAAATAGCAGATGTACCATCGATATAGAATATGGCATGAAATTAGAAAATCAAGTGAGAAAAGAAGTACCAGGTATGAGATCTATAACAGGGAGGAGATATGCGTGGAGCTCTGTCGCAGAAGAGGAGATCTGTGAGGAGGAGCTCTGTCACGGAGGAGGAGCTCTATCACGGATGAGCTGTGTCATGGAGGAGTTCTCTGTCACGGAGGAGCTCGGTCGTGGAAGAGCTTTGCCCCGGAGACTGACGGAGACAAATTGAGTAGGTGAGAGGGAAGCAGCTAGTTTTTTTTATGGCTTGAAAGGGTAGGGGAAGCAGAGAAATGTCAGATAAAGCATGAAAACAAAATATGTACCAATTGCCGATGAAAATGAAATTTGGTCTGTAAAAGTTTCCCTTTTATCGATAAAATAATTAATTTGTCGATAAAAGCTCTACTTTTACCGATGAAATCTAAAATTCGTCGGTAAAAGACATGAAAAAATGACGCCATTCTTTCCCGGTAAAATGTATTGCTTTTGACGACTAACTATCTAGTTGATCGCCAAAAATAGGCCTTTACTTTTGTGGCTAAAGCTCCTATTTTTTGTAGTGTACATTCATCTAACTTTAATAAAACACTTTTAATAAAGTCGATCATCCTAAAGGCCTAACTAAATGTATGCCTTTAAAGTAGTGTGATCGAAAGGTATAGTAATGATTATTGAGATCTGTTATGTAGTTGACTCTATTTTTTCTTGGATTGTAAACAATGCAGCTACTAACCATATATGTTGCTCCCTGCATGGGTTCTGGGAAGTCAGAAGGCTTGACGAGGGTGAGTACAGCTTCCGCTGTGGTAATGGAGCACTAGTATCGCCCATATCTGTTGGAACTTTTAAATTATGTTTTGAGAAATATTTTATTATTTTACATGATATTTATTATATCCCATTTTTTGAGAAGAATCTTATTTCTATTGGTGCATTAATTGAGCAAGGATTTGATCTTAAATTCATTGATAAAGATATTGGTTTTTTCAAAAACGAATGCTTAATTACAGTTGCACGCATGCTTAATAAACTGTTTCACGTAAAACCAATAGTTCCAATGATATATGACATTGAAGTGAATAATGATTCACAAATGGATAGTAAAATGTTGAAGTATGACTCAACCAATCTAACATATTTGTGGCACTTACACCTTGGGCATATTAGCGTGGACAACATTAAAAGACTTGTGAATGGTGGTCCTTTATAAGCTTTAAGTGTGTGATCACTACCTGTTTATGAATCCTATATTGAAGGTAAAATGACCAAGATACATTTTTCAGCAAAAGGTTAAAGAGTCACTCAATGTCTTAAAATCATACTAATGATGTATGTGGGCCATTGAATATCCAAGCAAGATGAGGTTATGAATACTTTGTAACATTCATTGATGACTACTCAGATTTGGATCATGTTTATCTAATGTGTCAAAAGTTTGAAACCTTTGAAAAGTTCAAAGAGTATAAGACCTTAGTTGAAAAGTAATTAGAAAAATAAATAAAGACACTACTATCCAATCATGGTGGAGAGTACTTGTTAGGAGAGTTAAAAAACTTTCTTAAGAAAAAATGTATTCTTTCTCAACTTACAGCACCTAGTACGCCACAACAAAATGGTGTGTCAGAGAGAAGGAATCGAACTATAAAGGATATGGTTAGATCCATGATGAGTTACTCATCTCTCCCAGATTCCTTCTCGGGATATGCCTTGGAAACATCGGTATATATTATGAACCAAGTTCCGTCGAAGATGGTGCCTGGTACACCAAATGAAATATAGTATGGACGAAAGTCATTTATTAACCATTTTAAATATATGGGGTTTTCCAGCGCACGTTCTACAATTGAATACATACAAGTTGGTCAGTCATTCAGAATTATGCATGTTCGTAGGATATCCTAAAGGGATGAGTGGGTACATATTCTACAGTACGACTGATGAGAAAGCATTCGTTAACACGGATGCTCATTTTCTTGAAGAATATTACATTAAAAGTGTACAACCGAGAAGCACAGTTGTGCTGAGGAATTATTGAGTGGAAGGACACCGACTCCTCAATCAGAAATGGTTTCTGATTCAATAATAGAAGAACTACGATAAGAGCTAGAGCTTATGGAGCCTCAACGTAGTGGGAGGGTTGTGAGACAACTTGAGAGGTATATGTCCTATGGTGAAGCTTTGGCAGCTGTCTTAGATAAGGATCTTGATGAACATGTCTCTTACTTAGAGGCCATGGCAGGTCCTGAAGCAAACTTATGACAAGAAGTCATGAACGTTGAGATATATTTGATGTACACAAACAAAGTCTGGAAGCTTGTAGATCCTCTTGAAGGAGTAAAACCCGTAAGATATAAATGGATCTATAAGAAGAAAAGACGTTTGGATGGAAATGTAGAGACATTCAAAGCTAGGCTAGTAGCTTAGGGCTACACCCAAAAAGAAGGTATAGACTACGAGGATACATTCTCGCCGGTGGCCATACTTAAATCCATCTGAATCCTTTTGTTGTGAGGGATGTCACTTAATTAATTAAGTATGATTATATGTATTGAGATTAATTAGTTTATTATTTTTTAATTATTAGATAATTAGTAAATAAAAATAAAAATAATTAATTAATTGATAATGATCAATTAATTTATTAATTGGATTGACGAATCTCGATACAACTCAAACTCTAAAGAATATTATAATTTTCGGCAATTATGAATATATGGGGTGAATTTTCATAAATTTAAAAATATGTAGGTCTATTTATAAATATAAAAAATTACATTTTATCAATATCTTGGATAAGATACAGTTGCTTGTTAACAAAGCAACGGGAGAAAAACGTTTTCCCCTCCCTCATTGTTGCTGCCGAAAATTATATTGAAGAAGAAAATTTTCGATTTTTCTTCTTCAATCTTTTTGAGAGGCCAGACTAAAATTTCTACACAAAATTCTCGTGAGATATATTTCTGAATTAACGAGTGGTTGTTGGTGGACGAAATTCACAAATCATTATTGGAGTTCAAGTGTGTGATTCGGGTCCTGAAATTTGAAGAACACGAAGAATGCTCGAAAAAATTTTGTCAGCTCATAAATTCTCTTATACAAAGTATAGGTGAAAAAATTGTTTCTTACCTTATCTTCTCGTTTAATGTTGTATATACATAATCGTACGTTGTTTGGTTTTAAGTTATTTAATTTGATTAAATAAGTTAATTGGGAAAAAAAATTAATATTCCGTCCACGAATCGTTCATGGTTCAAACTTGTTTTTAATTAATTTTAAGGACTTTTGAGAGAGAACTTTAAGAGAGAATTGGAGAATTTACAGAACTTTGATTAACGAATTTATCCTGCCTATGATTGCTTAATGGGTCAATAGAACATTATCTACATATATTCTAGGTAAAGGCTCATTAAATTTGTAGAGTTTTTATAAAATAATAAATTATTTACAAATGTGCCACTGTTGTGGGACACACTGTAGTTTATGTCACGTTGTAGTGTCGTGAACTATTGTAGAGCCGTGAGTCACTATAGAGTCTCACGCACCACCGTAGTGTCATGTGCCTCACGTGCCACTGTAGTGTCGCGGGACTACAATAGTCATAAACAACTACTTGAACCCTTCAAGTAGTGACATAATGTCTAGGTTGCTGACTGACAAAAAAAAACTACTTGAAGGGTTCAAGTAGTCATAAAAAGCTACTTGAACCCTTCAAGTACTCGACATTCATTTTTTTCTTATTTTTAGACGTGAAAAATGCTCAAATTATCATAAAAAGCTACCGGAAATGTTCAAGTAATTATAAAAAACTATTCGATACCTTCAAGTAGTCATTAGTGCTTGAGTTACTGACTAATCAAATAAAAAATAACTACTTGAAGGGTTCAAGTAGTCATAAACAACTATTTGAACCATTCAAGTAGTCACCTAGTGTATGGATAATTGACTGACAAAAAAAATACTTGAACCCTTGAAGTAGTCATCTGATGTGTGGGTAATTGACTAACAAAAAAATAATTACTTGAACTCTTCAAGTAGTCATAAATAATTACTTGAAGAGTTCAAGTAGTCATAAATAACTACTTAAATCTTTCAAGTACTCACTTGGTATATGAGTATTTGACTGGAAAAAAACTATTAGAACCATTCAAGTAGTCATAAACAACTACTTAAAAGGTTTAAAGTAGTCATAAACAACTACTTGAAGGGTTCAAGTAGTTACTTAGTGTATGAGTTTGGACTGACAAAAAAAATAATTACTTGAATGATTTACATAATTATAAAAAACTACTTAAACCCTTTAAGTAGATGAAAAAATTTCATTGAAAAATAAAGAAAAAAATATTATTAAATTGATTTGACATGTTCAATGAGAAAGAAAAAAAATGATGAGAGAAGATAGAAATTAGAAGGGGTGACGTGAAGTTGGTGAATCAAGAACATAAAATTTTCTGTTTTAAAAAAAATAAAAAAAATTCTTAAGAAAAATAAAAAATATATATTTTATCCAAAAACCTTTTTAAATTGGTAGAATTGTGCACTATTTCTCTACTACGGGAGAGGGATATAGAATTAAATTCAGTGGATATGGATAGGCTTAAAAGTAGAAAAAAAATAAAAGCAAACGCTGTTATAACGGCGATGAGACCTTGATGACAACCGTGAAATAGACGGAGATGGTGGGCCCATAAATACATGTGGTGGTGGACATCAGTTAAGCTAGCAGAATCGGGATGCCACGGAAGCAGATCCAGATTCGAGAGAGTGAATGGAACTTTAGTAGGGGGAATGATGTAGTTACGGCAGAATTCACGGATTTTACATGACCTGGATCCTCTACCCTACCCATCTGGTAGCTTGATGAGCTTAATTAATTAAGACAAGGACATTTAGTCATCCAACGTTTTTTTTAAACAACATTTAGTCTTCCAACTTTATGAAACCGAACCTAGTAGTAGATTAGCCTGCAAATTCTACTTTGGGTAGCATAATTAATTGTACATTTGGCTTACCCGCTTTTGGAAAGTTAACAGAATTTAATATTAAATGTATGTTCCTTCAGAATCAGAAACCTAAGATCTTTAGCCTATTTTAAATAATAAAGAAATTAATTTATGATTTATAATTATAAAATAATATAAGATATTAATAAATAATATATATAATAATAATTCTGATACATAGTAGTAAATATTAACTGCAAATATATTTAATAAATAATGTAAAAAGAGTTTTTTTAGACTATATAAAACAGAGTTGTATAGACTATCATATGTAATAATTGGGAGAAGTTTTTTCTAAAACGTATACTCCTCTTTTATTCAAATATCATGATTTACAAAATGAGTAATTCAATCAATAGAGGATTATTCAAAGAATAATTATAAGACAATCTATTAGCACGAGTTGTTATTTCTTTAGCTATAACACTGATACAAGAATTAATATTATACAATTTAACTTCAATAAAATTTGATAAAAGATTAGCTAAAGTTTGATTGAACTTATCCTTATATGTTTCACTGTTGGCTAACATCTCCCACAAAGATTGAGCTAAAGTTTGATAGAACATGGTGACTTCAATATAAAGTTAAAAATTTGATAAGTAAACTTGTAATCCTTCGAACAACGCCATGCTAAAGGAAGCAGCTAAAGGTTTATGTGCTGAGCAAATCCAACCTCTTGCAAGAAATACACCTGCATTCCTTCTGTAGATCCAACCACATGTCATTCCTTCTGCTGTAATAGACCAGGACACATCAATGTTGATTTTAATAAACTTGGCAGGGGGATGCCATTGACTCCACTTAAGCTTGTTCAAAATGTTGGGCTTTCTTACAAACCCATCCAGTTTATATGACCAAACTTAGGATTTTGTTTCCTTCCATTGAGAATTTCCTAGGCTTCTTTTTTCCATCAAATAGCCACTGACTCTCTCGTCCAAGCTCTAGTTGCTTCTATGAAATCAGCTTGAATGCCATTAAAATTAAATCATTTCAAACCCTCTAGATCCTCCATAATCTATGCGCAATGGTCCTAATGATGTCCACAACCTGTATACTCCTCTTTTTAATGTAAACAAAAAAATAAAAAATATTTGTACAATATGCTCATTATCTTCTCCCTAACTCAACATACAATGATCTTATTGTCCATGTTTTTATCACACTTCTCATTTTTCTCCTTTCTCACTATCTCCCACTATCTTTTTAGCATTTATTTCAGCTTTTGATAAAAAAGATAAATATATTTAACCAAATAATTTACACAAACTACAAGGGGAGTACCCCATGACCAAATAAAAAAAATCTAAAACAAAAAAACCCTACAACCAACCTTCAAGGTACCCATCAATATTGAGTATTTTCTCGTTGTTGAGAAAGATCAGTCTATCAACTACCATTCTAGAAAGAATAGAAATATCCATACATCTGCCAGTAAACACCCTCCTATTCTTTATATCTAAACACAATAAATAAAAATTGAGAAAACAAGCTTGAAACTTAAATAAGCATATACATTAGATTTACTAATATCTAGTAGCCATTGCATATGGGAACTCCAAGTAGAATTGCTTCAAGGAGAATTACACTTGGCCATCAAAGACAACAAAATCGAACGAGTCACTGAGCAAAGGAAAAATATTTTTGTGTTTTCTACCCCTGAAGTGCAAAAGACATAATATGTATCAACGTTAGGACGACATGCATGCACATGGTCATTTGTTGATAACCTATTTAAGCAAGCTAACCAAGTAATAAAACCACATTTAGGAATATGTCCCCAAAACCAAGCCAGCTCTGTCCAAGGTTGCAAAGCTCTTTGAGGACTCAAAGTTTTATATGCTTTGCAAATAGAAAAAGCACCACCTGGAGACAAATCCCACGTCCATAAATTAGTTGAAGAAAATGGCAAACTTGGATGAATGTCAAAGCCCCAATGTGTAAGTCATGCAGAAATAACATTATTAGGCTACACCCACCTCGCATCCCTAATCAGGATTAAGAGAGGAACATTAGAAGGCAAACCCGAGCTATACATCATATTTTGACCTCTTTTATCAAATAAAATACCAATGGATGCCAAGGATCATGGAATAGTGACATTGAGTCACCATTCCCCACTTTTAGGCCATAAAAATCCTTGCACTTATGTCTCAAATTAAGTAGCTTTCTCTACATCCATGAAGGATCAACATGACATTTAACTGTGAACGTTGATTTGCCTTTAAGTAAATTCTCATAGCACCATGCAATCCAAAGAGACTCTTTGGCCTTTGAAGCTATTCTCCAAAAATGTCTGGAAATAGCAGAAAAGTTCCAAATGATAGGATCCCTGATTTCCAACCCTCTTTGACAGCAAGGAGAACAAACATCTGCCCATGCCACCTGTTTAGGTGAGATCTTAAAACCTGCCCAGTACCCTTGAATTGTCATTAGGTTAGACTTGATCAACTGCAATCTATCTGCAATGTCAAATGCTTATTCTCCCAGTATTTAGCTTGCTTAATGATTCTGCCTACATGCACTTCACAGTGAGTTTTGATGAGTTTAGTTGAGATTAAAGGGATACTAATATCCTTACAGGTAGGGTACCATTGGTAAAACCAGTAGCCATCAATATATTGTTTTGCATTGTCTCATTAACTCCTCAGAAAAAATTATTACTCTTGCTAGCATTGGGCTTCAAACCATATAGTAAATTAAAGAGATCCAACCATGCATTAACAACATTCATAGAAGAGAGATTACATTTACAAAATATCAACAGATCATCAGTAAAACATAAATTAACAAGTCTATCTTTCTTATACCTCTAGTGATACTGAAAACCATGAAGAGTGGCACATCTTCTCTTTGTAAGAAGAGAAAGGTCTCTTAATGATTCGACGAGGGCGATGTTATAGTCGTTTCTCACAGACAGCGCCAACTGTTTTAGTCTAAAACTTCAACAATACACGTGTTGATCCTCTTGACTTAAGGTGTCTACGATGGTAACGTTGTACACGCTCTGTCCTCCTGGCGGTACATGTGATTTTCCTCTCAGCTAAAGTTTTCCTCGACAAAACACAGACAATGAACCATGTAGACAGGGAATCAGAGGGTGGTTGCCCCGCCTAAGGGCCTCCGATGCCTAACTAAGTAGATGGTCGATATTTTAGCATAATTTATGCATGGGAGAGTCATTCTATCTATTTTGTTAATTTGTAGATATATTTATACTTGAGTCCTTATGTAGGAGGATGCACGTCGAAGAAGCTTTCAAATGCATGTTGGGGAAGTTTCCGGGGATAGAAATATGTCTCCGCCTAAGGGCCTCTGATGCCTAAGTCAGTCTATGGTCGATATTTTGGTATAATTTCTTTAAGGGAGAGTTGGCCTATCTCTTGTGTTAATTTGTAGATATATTTATACCTGAGTCCTTGTGTAAGAGGATGTGTGTCGAAGAAGCCTTCAAATGCGTGTTGGGGAAGTTTCCCAAGACATAAATCTGTCTTGATTGATACTGATTAGATGGAAAGGAGTCGACTTGACATAAAGCTGGCGAATGTTATGTATCAGTGTGCCTATGAGGTGACCAACCAAAGGCTATCCTTCCATTTTGCTGCGGCAATTAGACCGGTAGGATGCTTGGGCTTAGAAGGGATCGTTACTTTCGACGAGCAACGATAGCCCTATGCTCGGTACTATCTGAGTCCTCTTCATGGACTTGTTTTCTTATGCATGCTCGAGTCTATGCAACCTGAGCTTCCTTGATGCTGATCAGACGAGTTCGGTTCTGCTCGTTTCCTGACATCGTGAGCTTGCTAATATGGCATGACACTTGTCGTTGCATCATTGGTGGTTGAGAAGATATCCATACCAGTCAACATATTTGTAAGTTTCTCATGATTTTGTTTATCTTAGCTCTATAGTGTGAATAAACTTGTATTTCTGTTTAATAAAAAATGATAATGTACATTATATAATGACGAGAATTTCTTTTAGGTCGGTACTAATACTGAAATTTATTCCTCCTTTAGATCACACATTGAGTTTCAAAAAAACAAATCACACATTGTAGGTTTCATGTAGAATGATCTAAGAGTGAGACAAAACTGGTATCGATGTTGATTCACTACTATAGAATGACCCTAATTACAATTAGGTTAAAGTTTATTTTTTCATGTTTTAACTTGATTTTTTTTTTACTTTTTACTTTATTTTTAGTTAGTTATCTATTAAATTTTGAACATATCTTAACGCTACAAGAAAATCCGTCGACCACGACGGTCATTAGTGTCTACATCGACGGTTATGTTGTCTTTCGTGATAGTTTGAAACTGTTGCAAAATAGAACCTACCGCGGTGGTTTTATAACCGTCGCAATTTCTCTATAACGACGATTTTCAAAACATCGTCAAATAAGGGGCATAATTGTGACAGTTCACTAATTTTTCCTCGACCAGTTTTTATGACACTTCTTAATCAGTCACAAAAAACACTGCTTTCACAATCTCCTACCAATTTCATCTTATTCCAAAACATTCCTGCATATTAACACAATTTTAACATGGTATATATTTTCGCAATAGTCAGAGCAGTATCATTATATATATTTACATAGCGCATAATTATAAAAGCATTAAAATCAATACAAATTATCCAATGAGTTCAAAGTATGAAATTTTTAAAAAACAAAATATTTCATAAGTATTAAATAACATAAAACAACAAAATATTATCCTAGTCTTTACGAGAGTCTTGCATAAATTTCATAATTAAGCTTAGCTAGGAGCGTATCTATGGACATTCATCATGCACCTAGCCAGACTTCTCACACATCTCTGAACATTCAGCCTTCAATTGAGGCACCCGTGCGTATTGAGCCTCCAACTCAGTCACTCGTGCACGTTGGGATTCTAGCTCAGCTGATAAATGAGTAGAATCTTGTGTGGACGAATCCCCATGATAATGTAAGAACACTTGAGATAGAGTTACCCCGAGTCTTAATGAACGCACTCGTCCGGGATGCTCTGGACCCAATAGTTGTGAGAGGAAGTCATTTGGTGAAATTGGATCATAATCACCATCCATAAGTTGACTCATGCGCTCTTTAAGTTTCGCCTATAATATAAAATTAAGACTTAGTATGAGTAAACATGTAATAACTATTTAAAAACTTGGTATTAATATTACAACTAACACTTACTGCAATGTTTGCAGTCTCTTTTTTACATAAGTTCCATCTTTCTGTTAATGTGAGGCTACAAATAGCTCCGCTCTTGAGGGCTCTCTTTGAAACTCTTCTGTCTATAAAATGAGAACATATGATTAAATATACTTAAAATAAAACTGATTAAAACAATTATAAATTTTAGATTTTACCATTTCTGCTATTTTCGTTGGTATACTAGTACGTCCCAACGTGTGAGAGTGTTTTAGTTTGCTCCGTGATCTTCTGTTAGTTGCAGATTGCTTCTATATTTATGAAAAATAAATAAAAGTTAACTCGTACTCATGTTTCTGAATGGGTTGAAGCCATCACTAGCTAACCCTAACCTAACATCACGTGGTTTCGAAGAAAATTCTTAGAAGTTATCATAAAAAATCTTCTAAGCATATGAGTCAGCAGGATGTCTCAAAACATCATCCTTAGTGCATCCCTCATGGTGCCATCTCATACTTTCAGCAGTTTTAGAGGACATGTATAATCTTTGTAATCTGTATTTTAGAGGAAAGCAACGCAATACTTTGGGAGGTATTTCATCACTTTCTTCTTTATTTGAGACATACAATTTGTTTCATTAGTAACCCATCTTGAATGCCATAACGATCACATACTTGGCCTTTATCTTTTTCTTTCTAATACAACTTACAATCATTGGGGCACACATCTATTTTGTCATACCCAAGTCCTAACTTACGAATCAATTTCTTTGCTTCATAAAATGTATTTGGAAGTTGAACACCCTTAGAAAATGATCTATTCAACAATTCAAGAAGGGAAGAAAATGATTTGTCACTCAATCCATCAAGACATTTAATGTGATATATGTTCACAATAAATGACAAATTTGAGAATTCTTTACATCCAATACTTTCATCTGCATCATTAACTAGTTGTTGTGACAGAATAGAGTCTGAACCATGTTCATTGTTCAAAAAATTACCAAATGCATCATACAACAAATCATGCATATCATTATCATCATCTTGACATGATAATGGTGTTTCTACATTTGCCCTATTATAACAACGACTTCAGATGACGTACCAATTCTGAATGAAGTAGTCACTGTTGTATAACCACTTATAATCTCATTACATATAAGGTGTTCACAGATAACATCTCTGATCTTACGATAACAATGAACACACCGGTAACAAGGACACAATATATATCCATCACTCGATCTTCTCTCAAAGGAAAAGTCCAGAAACTGATCTACTTCATCTTGATATGTCTTACTAAATCTTAGTTTTGTCACCCAACTCTTATCCATTGCAGTTCTCAAAGCTTAAAGATTACCAAACAAATAGAATAGCGTTGTAAGATAAGAGAATTTTGCACGGCTTCTTTTGGGTTCTGCCCACCCGAACATAGTAAATTTAGAAGCAATATTTTGTCCCTTTCAATGTCTGTCATCAAATATTTCAAAACACCACGCCTAAGACTCCCACATTCTAGATTTTGTTATTTACCACAATTGCAAATTTCTTTTTCTGGTTTTTGTTATTCACCACAATTTCCAACCAAAGAAATTATTCCATTGATAAATGGAGATATGCATGACGAAACTCATTACTAAAATTTTATAAAATAAAAATTGGTGAACTAACCAGATTATGATCCATCAAATCCCAAAGAATCATAGATTCAAAGCTAATTGGCCTCTATATATTGTTTCCCCTTCCTTTTAATAGTTGTTAGCAAAATATTTTAAAAACAAACTGAACAAACAAACAGATCGCAAGAACAACTAGAACAAAATTTCTCAATGCCTATAGCTAAACCTGTTTCTTAAGCTAGTAAGGTTAAACTGATACAAATTAATACATGAAAATGGTCTTGATTTTCATGAAAAAAACTATAAAAAAATAAAGGAAACGTTTTAAAGGTGCTTCATCAGAAAGTCCTATGAAATTACAAGAAGAATTAAGGAAAAGCGCATGATCTAATAAGTGATCTATTACCTCTCTTACATTTCAGAAGTAATACTGCCAGACAATAATACCAACAAAAAAATCCAATAAGAACAATCAGAACCAAAACCACAGCATGATCATAAATGCTCTCTCTAAGGCCAACATAAAATCGAAAACAAAACCAAACCCACAAAAATACACAACGAAAATAACTAAAAATAAAAAATCTTTCCCATCAAACTCATCATAACAGAACAACACAGATAATCTAATAGGAAAATTGAAACATACCAACCAAGAATTTAACAGGAAACCCATGTACAGATCAGGGCTGGGCGGGGGATGAGCTACGATAAGGAGGACACGGGCTGAGCTCCGACAGAGCTATGGCTGAGCTACCTCTGTTAGGGCTGAGATCGCATGTTGAAGTTCACGGAAGATGAGGGCCACAGACTAAGCTACAACGAGGAGGAAACGGAAGATGAGGACCACTGGCTGAGCTACGGTGAAGAGGACACGGAAGATGAGGACCACAGGCCGAGCTACGGCGAGGAGATCGCTTGTCGTCAAAGTTCGCTGGTGTAGGGGAAAATGGGGAAGAAGGGTTTTCTAGGCGCGGGCTAAAATTAATTTAGGGTTTTCTGTTTCTACAGTTTTTTAAAACCGTAGCAATATAATGTTTCCCAACGATTAGGTTGAACCGTCGGTGAAACAGGCCGAGTTTCTCTTCCGACAGCGACGGGTTGGCCAAACCGTCGTAAAAAAAGTCCAACAAGCACCTCTGCCCGACGATTAACCTAAACCATCGCATATGTGTGTAAAAAGGTTTATTACCGACGGTTCAATAAAACCGTCGACATATCTTAGGCAATTCTGACGGTTTGTTTAAAATCGTTGGCATATATCCCACATTTCTGACGGTCAATTAAACCATCGCAAGTCCTTCTCTTTTTAAACAATTAACGACGGCTGAACAAATCGTCGTCATATAACCGTCGCAATATTAGATTTTTTTGTAGTGTAATTTATCACTCCATGATGTTGTAGATTCAAGCTATGCTTTTCTAATTAATATTTGAATTTATAACTTTGACAAAAAGTATTCCCTACCTTCAAATTTTGTTATTGAAGTGTGACAATAAATTGAAAATATGTTCAAACTTTAGGAACAAAATTAATAAAATATAAGTCAAATGACCAAAAACATAATCTAGCCTTACATTCATTCTTACCACATGACTTTTGTTTGGATGGTAAATAAGGCTTGAAATTGAGCTTCATATTTTGAGGAAATTTTCTTTCACATTACATGTTTCGCTTTTATTAAAGATCTAGAACGAATATGATCCTCCATAAATCTTATCTTCGTATCAATTATACACAAATTTTTACTAAAATTGAGAGCTATCAAATTATGTGAACGAACTTAATTAAGATGACATCCTCGTGCTTTGCATAATGAAATTTGATCATAATGACATCCTCTTGGTTATGGGAATTTGTATAAAAATAGTTATAAAAATGAAATTGCACAATCATTAAAAGATATAACATAAACATCTGCTACATTATGTGAAAGATTGTCATCAACTTGTTGATATGGCACTAGCAAATGATAAAGCATAAGATTGAGCAGTACTACCAAAAGATAAAACAGTGAGATTGGTCTGGCGTGTAATATAAAAATAGATAATTAAAAAGAAATATAATTGCATGGAAAATTTGAGAATAAGGCAGTATAATGATACTAATTAATAACGAATAGAGATGCATCATAATGATTATGTCTGTTAATTTAATCTGTCACTTCATTGCAAATATCGTATGATATATATATCAAAAACTGTGTAGTAAAAACATAGGAGAATCTGGATTCTCTTTTCATAGAAGGAGTTACGTTGAAGAGTAATCTCGATTATCGACTAAAATTTTTTTGGTGCATGTCAATTCAATATAAATTTTATAAAAAATGTAAGATGTATTTTTTTGATATTTAGTTAAATAAGATCACACAGAAGTTTCTCAGGTTGGAGGCTGGAAAGACAAAAATCATCCGTTGCTATGGAGAAAGCTCTAAGGTAATTTGATGATCTGTAAGAAATTATCATCAATTTGGTCCATATCATCAATTTTGCGAGTAAAACGTGGTTGTAACTAATGTATTTTGTTGGAAATTTTTTAATGAGAACACATTTTATTTTACCCATTTGAAGAGTTATTATTTTATTATCTTTTCATTTATAATTAATATAATTCCAAACGATACATAGGAGTATCCTAATTATTCGAATAGTTATAAGGTGCGTAAATACAATATCCTCTTTCTTATCGTATGAATTATCACCCTCATTTGACATCTTCGTATTTGTAGTCACGTATGCAATTACAAACCATATGTATAATTGTGTTCGTTGGTATCTTTTTTTATTATAATGAAACTTTCATAAAAATAAAAAATCTATTCTGTCATGTAAGACAATCACTCGCAACATCGATGAGGCAAATTTTCTTAAAATAGATAGTGTTTGCGATGAAATCGTATTGTTATTACAATACTTGAGACGACTCATATAATTTTCAATATTATAAATATATTACTGCAAGATACATTATGAGTGAATTCTCTGAGTGTTTAGACGTAAATATACGTGTCAACATCACGAGTTCATCCCATTCAAGGCAACAACATTCTCTAAAAATGTAAGTTATTAGTTCAAGGCAACATCATTATTGTTAGATCATTTAACTCAAACAAGATTGAACACTTCGTTATACCAAATTTTATCCTCAATATTACGCATATTTCTACCAACATATTTAGTAGTAGTTACTAAATTAAATATTACTTCAAAGTTTATAAACTAAATTGATCAAAATAATGTTCATGGACCAAATTAAAATGTTAACGACTTTAACTTAACGAATAACTTGATACGAAATTGCGGGAACTAAAATTGAAACGTAATCATAATCTAATGGCTAATTTGACCAAGGTAAAATTCAGGATGGAAAATAAGAAGGAAATTTTAAAATTGAGGGTCCAAAAGCCTAATAATTAACATTGATGTAATCTATATTTGTTTTTGGCAAGAGGGAGGGGATATAACATGAGATTTAAATCATTGATCTTGATGTTAGATATCTCACGTATAATTATTTGACCTGAAAAATTCAATTGTTGTACTTCTATTTACAAAGCTTCTAATTTAATTTTAGGCTAATTGACTCGTAACCCAACATTGTGCCAATTTTAGATTACGTTATTTTTCATTAAAACCCCAAAATGTTTATTTCCTATCATATCATGTCTAATTATAGCTTGTAAGGAACGGTAAGTAGGAGATGTCCATTTCATTTCTCCTTTCTCTCCTCTAAGTAAGAATAATAAAATTATCATAAAAAAGAAGGAAGAGTTTTATATAGTATTTATAAAAAATATAGTGGAGTTTTTTTATCCATTATGCAAGTATGATCTGTTGAGATTTCCATTAGATTAAAATGTGTATTTTTTAATTTCATATATGAATTATTAAAAAAATTAAATGAGTCATAGAAAAATAAAAGTAGACAAAATTATATAACTGTATATCTTGGGAGACAAATAGTGCATACAACTTGAAAAACTATAACATAAAAGACTACCACTGCTACATACAAGTTGAAAGGAAAATCATTGATAAATAATTAGAGTGTTAGAATTATCAACTTTCAAATATAACTTTTGAGGTGTGTATTTTTCTCATAATCATCAAACATATGGTATCAGATGCAGGTTAGTTAATAAATCTTAGACTTGTTGGCTAACCATCAGAACAATTCTTATAATATACATTGATATATAAGCTACATAACTATTTTTAAGACTAGGCTAAGACTTAATAACTAACCTGCATTTGATATCAGTTGTTAGAATTAAGAGGCAAAGCTCTTACACCGTTATCAGAGGTCTTAAAAGTAAACTTATTAGATGGAATTGTTCTTGAAACCTTATAACTTTACCAAATAAAAAATATATAGAAGGAAGCATGCAAGAATGAAGGAGATTAATTAACAAAAAATAAGTTAAAAATAGTATCAACAGCCAATACATCCCCAATCATACGGCACTGTACAAACATAGTTAGTAATAATACAAAAAAAATCGACAAATGGCAGGTGTGTTACATACAAGGACAAATGTCCCCTGCTGCTGGGCCATTGTTCCAATTGTTTGCACATCATACATCGACTATCTAATTTCTTTATATCTCCTCGCTCTTGATTTTGAAATGTATTTGTGGAACCCTGACTGAATGAAACCTTAATAAAAGCCAGCTCGTTCGTTCACTACCGTCTCCTGCTCCTCTCTTTCTACATATTTGCTTTTTCGCTCTTTTGTTGGGTCCCTCCCTCTCTCTGCATACCCAGCAGGCTCATCTGGGTTAATTATTAAATCTTCTCCTAGCAGCAACATCTACTATCATCACTACCCTCTCACTCCCATCCCCCCTCTCTCTCATCTTGCTCTTATGGCTAAGTCTGCAGACGACGCAGAGTTCTGGCTTCCATTGGAATTTCTCTCCGACAACGGCGTACACATGGAGAAAGAGAACTACAAGAACTCGGCCTTCAGACCCGCCAGCCTCAGCTTCCCCTCCGACTTTCCCTACGAGTTTGAGTTGTTCGGCTCCAAATCTGTCGTTAACTCACCAGTTGATTCCGCTGTGAGCTCAACTGAAACAGAGAGCAGCGACGAGGAGGACTTCTTCGCCGGACTGACTCAGCGATTAGTCCAGTCTTCGCTCTATGAAACCCAAAAGCCAAGTGTTCCCACCTTCAACCAGAACAAATACGAGGTGTGCTTTTTAAAATGCTCTTCTGTGAGTTTTCTCGTTTATGTAGCCATTTTCTAATTTCGGATTTTCCCTCTTTTCAGCAGCAGCAGAGTAGGGGCATGTCCGGGTCTCCCCAGTCGACTCTGAGCGGAATCGGAAGCTGGTCTTTTAAAAGTACAGTTTCAAGCACCGGAAGCCCAAACGGTCCTTCGCAGGCTCCATCCCCTCCAGCAACGCCGTTTTGTACTGAAAACGACACCTGGAATCTGATATATGCAGCAGCTGGACAAGTTGCGAGGTTGAAGATGAGTGGTGAAGCAGCCGAATACATCAACAGTCACAACAATCCCCAGAGTAGATTACTTATGGGTTCTCGAGGTCCCACTCCAGTGCCGTTTATGAAGAACCCTAGCTCTGGGGTTTGCTCAAATCAAAGCCTTACTCGAAACCTGCCGCAGACAGCTCAGGTAAGCAGTATTTTGCAGTTTCTTTGACGTTCCACTTGAGCTTTCTGTTTCAAAGAAGCCAATCTAGAGACTAATCCGTTTTCTTCTTTTCTTTTGCAGTTTCAGCAAGTGAGACATGAGCAGGTTCTGAAGCCTGTTTGCTCTTCCGCATGTGGGAGGCCAATGAATTGCTTGACTCAGCAGCCTCAGCCCCATCAGATTCACAGCAGGGGAAGAATCGGTGGCTATGAAATCGATAGATGCGGGCGTCCTCTGCCGCAGCCTGCGTGGACTCCGAGGACCCAGCAGCAAAATCAACAGCCAGAACACAATGGAGAGGCCATGCGTGCTGCTTTATTTGGCGGATCTGTTTCCAAAAAAGAGTCTGTTGGCACCGGCGTTTTCTTGCCTCGCAATTACGGCAATCCCCCAGAATCTCGCAAAAAAGCAGGTGCTATTTCGTTCCACTAATCTTAAAGATAGTCCCTTAATTCCTTTTTTAACTAATTTTTCTAGTTTATTAAACTATGGATCTGTTGTATTTACATGAAATCCTTAGATTTGGGTGATTTTTTTCAGGTTGCCCGACGGTTCTACTTCCACAGAAGGTAGTCCAAGCATTGGAAGAGATGAATAGTTACGGTCGTCCTAATCTGTCAGCCTTCAGAAATGGTATCACAGCTGATCGTGGTATGGAAAAATTCCCCCCTTAGAATTTTCGAAATACGGCCTTGGAATTTTCCGGATCTGTGAACTTGGCGTGTTAAAACTCTGCTTTGGTATTGCAGATGCGTTTTTGGCTCAAAGAAGCGCCGTCTTGGCACAGCAACAAAGGCGCAGTCTCCGTCCTGATGGGTCGATAAGACATGACATACGCCTTCCCCAGGAATGGACCTATTGACTCAATCTTTTGCTATGTGGACGGTGCAAGGTTACAAAGGTATAAGTGTATGGTTAGGCATATGGTATTTTAGGTTTTTACATAGAAATTTTTGAATGCAAAACTAGGTTAGGGGGCAATAAGAAAGGAAGGTTTTTTGGTTAGATGAAAAAATGGGAAAAAAATTGCAGGTTTTGGGCTACTAGCTATAGTTGATGAAGAACGAAGGTTTAAATTTTATTACCCCCAAGAGAGGGAGGAAAGAAGTGAGGTAGGACGAGGGCCTACCTCACTTCTTTTATTTTGGTTTTTGGTTTGTAATATAAGTGGTTAATAATAGTAGTTATTGAGGAAAAATAGTGGGTTTTATTTTATCATTTTGAATATGTTTTAAGAGATTTGGGTAGAAGGAGGGAGCAATACAATGGCCCTCTTGTTTGTATTAAAGCTCCTTCTGATAATAAGAAAGAACCATCTTAGCTTTTGTGATTTTTACTAACTTTTATATATAATCGTCGGACAAATAGTGATTCCATATCAATCTCCTTTTAATTCCAAAGTTAATTATTCCATTATAATTGTAAATTGGTATAAACTAAGTTTATAAAAAAATATTCTTGCTTTGACTTCGTGTTTGAAACCTTAATTTGAGGGGGTCTACACGATTAGATACCATCATTCTTGGATTTGTAATTGTTAATTACAATTTAAGTAAAGTTCGAGGACATTAATATACCTAAAAAAAGAAATGACAGGAATGAGGGTCCATCTTTGCAAAAGTATACTTATACTTAAAATAAGTTTTGTTTAAAAGATATGAAATCATTTGTAGTTTTGTTCAAAAACATTAATTTTCTCTAACGATGTTAAACTTTTTAACGGTTTACGGTTATATCAAATTTAAATTTAGATTATATTAAATTTGAATTTTTAAGTTAAGTTAAACTCATTATTTTATATCAAACCTGAATTAGGTCGAGTGTTTGGATCTCAGAACAGTTATATCACTTGTCTTGAATAATGTTCAAAATCTAAATATTATTTTGATTATTTTATTTTAAAATTAAATTATTTATAATAAATTAAATTTATTTATTTATTTAAAATTATATGAATGTTAGTATTTTTTGATAAATATGAAGAGGTGTTACAATTTCCTACATATTTTCTAAGATAAACCCCAATAAATAAGAAAGATATTTTAAAGTGTTTTTTCTAGCGTTTTGCTATATCATTAATACTAGATATTTTAAAGTTTTGCTGATTTATTTTTAGATTTTTAATTAAATGTTAAGTTGAGTCAGAGGTATTGGATTTTTTAATAAACTAATTTTTAATAAAATGTGTAGTTTTGGATGATAAGTTGATAAGTTTGCTTAGAGGGTAAGGGATAAGGAGAGGTGGGGAATAGGGGATGAAAGAAGATGGTGGTGGTAGTGGGATTTAGATACGGTGGGATTGGCATTATGGATGAGGTGGACGTGGCCCCGCAGAGGAAAGTAAATAGTAAAAGTGAATATATGAGTACCTATCTATTCGGGTTAAATAAGTTGTGTATGCTGGAGATTTCTCTTTCTAACTATATAATTACTAGTATGTTTATTGTGATTCTTAATATCAGAGTCAAATATAAACATTCATATAATTTCATAAATTTCTTTTAAGGATTCTAATCTAGAAAAAGAATTGATATTTTGTACTTCTGTTGTATCAATTATAATTTTAACGATCAACTTCTCCCATAATGATATCTATGCTACCTAATATCGGCCAATTTCATTCTTTTAACTACTGAGAAAGAATTTACAAATTGATAAAACCTGACGGGTGAATTTTCCATCTTCAAGAAAATGACCATGATCCCCTATCAGAAAAATGCCCAATTGTTTTTAAATGGATCCATTTAACGATGTAAAATATTCTAATGTGATAAAAGAATCAATTAAAAAAAATCTTTTAATTCTAATTAAGAATTCGTTAGGACCTTTAGGGGCAGTCTCTCAAATTATGAATTTTTATTTCTTTTCTCAATTAATTTACTCATAATCAGATCTTAAGTTATGAGATTAAATTTGATAATAAAAATTATAAATTTAAATTATATTTTTTTGTTTTTAAAAGTTGATTAAACTTTACCTTCAAATAATTGAATTCAAATTATATTCTCTCGTGCTTTGATAAAAAATTATATATATAAGGGTCGCTATCGTCGGAACATTTCACAGTTGCGTTTCCCGCCTCTTTTCAGGAAAGAGAAAGTAAAGAGACACGACAGCTTTGGTTGGTAGTTGTGATTCGGTGCCTTGGGTGTAGTGCTTTTCTTTTGACTCGGTCAATTCTCGTTTTCCGTTGGATCCTCTCTCCCCTACTCCGCTGTCTCTCACTTTGCCATTTTCCCCTTTTCAAGAATGAATTATTGTGTATAGATAATAAACGGTATATAAACTATATCTTTGTTCAACTATTACTCTTTCCCCTCTCTCTAGTTGGTTTCCAATATATATATTATAATTATTCAAATTGACTATTTTAAATAAAAAAGAATCGATCAAAAATTTGATTATATAATTTTTTTGAACCGAATCAAATTATTATAGTAAAAATATCGATCGAATTAATATAATAAATAAGAACCGGTTTGGTCGGATAAAAAATTTCTACACACCCGTAGGCGCCACTCTTCTAGTTCAAAACAATTTGATTTCATTCTTATTTCATAAAGTGTCTTGAAGAAGTGATGTAAGAAGTAGGGTGTTCAACGGCCGGTCTGGTCGGATTTTTAGAGGAAAATGAGTCCAAATCGAAAATTACGATCCTCCTATTTGGAGGACCGAACCGACCAAAACACTGTAAAAAATCCTAACCGACCAGACCGAACTTCAACGGTCGGTTCGGACAGATTTTACGGTCTAAGTACACATTTTATACGCGTGATAAATACACGTAATTTTCAGATTAAAAGTTTAATACACGGTTAATACATTGAACATATTATACACGTGATAAATACGCCTTATTTCAAGGTATGCTTTAACAACACGCACATGTGGATGCTTACTTTATCATGAGGAGGTAGATGTAGTACTTTTATAACTCATTCTCACCTTAACTCTTTATTTCATTTCCGATGTGGGAATGGGGAAAAATCACTTTTTACTTGAAAAGTATTATATATATATTATACGGTCGGTCTGGTCGGGCCGGTCCATAATTGGTTGAAATGCTGGACCGAACTGACTAAATATGAGAAAAAACCGTCCAGACCGATCAACTTTGGTCCGGTCCGGATCGGATTATACGGTCTGGACGGTTTTTGAACACCCACAGTAAGAAGTTTGTGTTGTTTTTAAAATATGTGGATAATATTAGAGATATGAAGAAATTAAAATAATTTTAAGTTTAAAATCTAGATTAGTTTAGCTAAAACAAGCTGTGTCAAACGTTTACTTAAAAATAAACTATTTACTTATTTAAGTTATAAGTCTGCAACTTATACTATGAGCCAAACATGGTCAACAAAATGGTCTATAAATTATATCTTTGTTTAACTATTACTTTTTTTGGTGCAACAGCTCAACTATCTTGAAATCTCACTGTGGGGACTCACTTCCTGACAGCCTCTACCTTCGCCGGTAGTAACTCGACCGCTCTAGGCACTCACCGACGGGGACAATTTTCTATCTGAATCGGGTGCCCTAAGTCTCTCAACAATTTTACCCTAGGTGTGAGGAGGGGTTTTTGGTCAATTTTAGTTTTAGTTAACGTCATGTGCCTACACTTGATAAGTTTAACAGTAAGTTGATGAAATTTTGGATGAAAGAGTATTTTTGATTGGTGATGAAAGTTGATAGATATATGAGGAAGAGCTAAGTTGTGAGAGTATGGCAAAGTCAACTATTATTATCTATATCTTTTAGCAGTTTGAAAATTGAGATTCGAGCCGTTCAGACCAGATTGACTGACTAAAATGGCAAACTTGTCTCTATCTCGATGGTTTCCCATAACAGTTAATGCCAATTCTGTTTTGATGACCTAACTTTCACTAGAACAAAGATTCTTTCTTATTGGATTCAATATTAGAGGACATTTCAGCTCCTATGATCCATCATATATGATCTATACACCTTTGCTCAAGTTGAACTGTCAATTTATTTATTTTCAGTCGGCAAGATCTAGGGTCCAAGTCATCCAAATATGAACGGACAACCCAAATCTGTAACGTCTATACCATGTTCTTGAGGGTCATCTACTACAATTTCCCAATCATGAATATCCAACTTTTTAGGTCTATGAACTAACTTAAGGTCAACAAGTGCAAGACGAGGCACATTAGGTTCTTCAATCACTTGTTGTTATCTACCCCTTGTTCTAAAAAAATTGCACTACCTTGTACCCATTGGCATATATGAGATCAATCATTCTTGATGTCATCCTTGTCCACATATAGTATTTTAATTCCTAACCACATGTCTACTACATTTAAGTAACACAACTTTTTAGGTATGTTAAGCACATCAATAATAGACAAATAATCTAGGTCAAATTCTTGATATATATGAACATCATCCCCGTATCTCGATATATATGAACATCACCCACCTTTTTATTGTTATCAGAACGATAACCATCACCTTAAGAACAAGGACAATCACCTTAAGAATAGGAAAGAGTATCAGAACAAGCATCAGAGCGGGAAAGAACATTAGAACGAGAAAATGTGACTAATTAACGGGATGATTGACGAGGACCCATGCCTTCAAGAACGGGAAAAGACTAAGGGGACCCACTCCTCCAGAAAAAGGATGTTGAGACTCGGAGAATTGCCCTAAACGGGTAAGGCACTCGTTGAACTATGCAAAAGCGGGAGAATGAAAGAGATCCAGAATGATAGTCAAGTGACATGATTGATTAGATAGCTGAATAACTTACACGAGACTTGATGGTAGGCCATCAAATCGTTACGACTAGTTGGCTCGAACCACAAGAAATTATCAAGTGACTATGATTGATTTGTGGCTAAGTGAGACACGTGTAAATGAAAAATAAGGAAGGGAAAGATAGCCATACTTGGCAGGAACATCTCCTCCATTTTGTCATCATTCTAATTAATTTATGTAAATTAGGAAATCTATATAAGGCCGGTGTATTAAGTGAAATTTAGACATTCAAGATAACTAAAGCATATATAAGTCTGAGCATTTACTCATTATAATTTCTCGATCTTGAACTCTCTCTCATTAATACTCATATGAGTCTACCCTTATCAATACTTTTTTCTTTAATCCTTAACTAGCGGAAAACATCATTTGCATTTTGGTACTTTCATTGAGAGTTAAGAGAAAAGATGAAGAGACCCACCCTAGAAAGCCATAAACATGCCTAGAACTAGATCCAACGTAGCTCTAAATGGAGATAACATGACCGAAAATGAAGATGAGCACGTAGATTAACCAACCCTACCCACAGAAATGATGCAGACAATCCTAAATAAGATGCATGAGATGGAACAACAGAACACTGAAGCAATGCAAAATGCATGACAGAATGTGCAAGATCATATCAACACACTACAACATGAACTCGTGAAAATGCAATAGAGGTCAGACACCGGGTGAATGATGTTGAACGGGAAAACAACGATGAACAGGAAGCTTACTCCCCCCGTCGAGATGGAAGGTAAGGAGACTGTGAGAACAGTGAAACATGTGACGAGAAGAAGGGTACCTTAGCCAATTTGAGAAAAAAGATGAATAGAAATGTGAAACTGAGAAAGATAGTTGGGAAGAATACAAGAGGGACAAGGGAAAGTAGCCCATTCGCATCGTCGACACGGTTATAACATTAACTGAACAAAAGGGGATGACAAGAAAGAAAAGGAAGATATACTGCAAGCGACTAATGTTAGATAGACATCAACAAAAGCCCTCAAGTAGCAACGAGGATTCGCCAATAGTGTTCAACGACTCTGATTTGGAACAAGAAGAACACCACAACGATGCCCTCATAATTTCATTACAAGTTGGCAACTACTTGTTGAGGAGGGTCTTGGTAGATGATGGGAGCACAATGAACATCCTACATCGGGCAAACGTGGAGAAAATGTCTATGAGAGATCAAACGTTGCAAGAGACTTCATAACCGTTGATTGGTTTCAACAGAGCCATCAACTACCTCCCAGTAAACGCGGATTCGTTGAACTATATGACCGAGTTCATGGTACTGGGAACGACGTCCCCGTACAATGAAATCCTGGGGAGGACCTAGCTCCACATGATGAAGGTTGTACCCTCAAAGTTCTACCAAGTGTTGAAGTACTCGTCACTAGAGGGAGTGGAAATAATAAGAGGCGACCAGGCCGTTGCTCGTATCTTTTAAGTGACCACTTTACAATTTGTTAGAAAAAAGCTACGGAGAAGGCCAAAGGAAAGAGACCCGTGGATTCATAGCAATCATAGGAAAATGGGCGAGACGGCCCAAGGTATGAGGCGGGAGAGGAAACGGAGCCCATATGTTTGGAATAACGGACCCAGATGATAACCAACGTTGTTGCCCGTCTTGAGGAAAATGAGAAAAAGAAGTTGATAGAGTTTCCAAGGGAAAACAGAGATGTATTTGCAGCAATGGCATAGGAGATGCCCAGCATTCCAGAAGAGACAATTCATAAGTCCTACTCTTAGAAGGAACTAAAGGCTAAAAAGTTATTGGGAAAGGCAGTTCATAAGTCCCCGCTATCTCGGCGATCCTCTCTGCCTCCCGCACAGACTCCTCAAGCTTTGATTGTTTAGTCGTGGCCGCATCAAGCTCGAAAGTCAAACGGGCAACAACCTGTTGACGATCAGCCTCCACCTTCGTACGATCATCTCATTCTGAGGCAACGACGCCATAAGCCTTGGCGGTGTCCGTCACTTTCCTCCTACAACAAACTATCTCTTCCTCAGCATCTTGAATATCCTCCTGAAGCCCGTTGTGGTAAGTCACGGCCTATTTAAAAAGTGTTAGTCAAATTGGAAAGGAAATTACACATTAAAACTAAGGATGTAAAAAAGTAAAAATGGAAGTAAATGAATTAGAGAATGACTCAGGCTGGTAACCTTATCATTGATGGACATCTAGGGGAGTACAAAAGCATCTGCGTTAGACATGATCCCTTTCGCGACCACATGTGAAGAACGGGGGTCCCTCAAGCAGCTGACATTGACGGGAAGCTTTTGAGCAATGAGGTATCGCCACCAACTCCAGATGCCCATATACTCAGATAGATGCGAGGAACCAGAGAAAGGAGAGGCTGACTTTTTAGTAGGCGAGGGAGGAGGCGCGATAGTCCTCTCCGAAACAAGAGAAACCTCAGTAACATGGGTAGGGAGATTAGTAACGGGGACAGGGAGATCAAGAACGAGGGGAGTGACATCCCCTAAAACAGCACCTGACGAGCTGGCGTTCCCTATCTTTTGGCACTTGCTCTCGCCAGGTATCCCCCACAAGTTATTCCTGAGACGCTTCTAAATCTTGAGCTCATTATACGAAAAATAAAAAAACTGCATCCTATTCTTCTACCTCCTTCTATGCAGCTTCCCGTTGAGCCTCACATTCTATTTCTTCTTGAGAAAACCCCTCTTCTTCTCGTTCTAATTTCAAAGATTTAGATGAACTCGACCAGACTACTTGACCAAAAGTGAGAACATGGATTGCAATGGGGATGACCCGAGGAACTTCTGTTACAGATGATGAGGGGACAATAGACTTAGCAATCAGAACAGGTGCGATCGTGACTTCGTTCTCTTTCCTTGGGTAAAGAAGATCTCTCTAATCCTGTTCTGGGTAATTGTAGGCAGCACGGAGTCGCGCGACTAATTCTTTCAGAGTAAAAGACCTCTTGTTTAGATTTTTATATGCACAAAACAAAAAATAGGTTAGTATTTAAAAATATAAAATCAATAATAAAACAGCAAAGTTAAGCAGAAATGGAAAAGTAAAGAAGAAATGGGAGCTCCAACCACTTGATGTATTCTCCCAAAATCTGGGGAACGAGCCAGTGGCTGTCGCAACTTCAGTTTCCACTCATGAGAAGAGTACCCTCCTCCCAGCCTTTATCCCCACTGGGGAGGTCAGTGACTAGCCCTCCCTGCTTCTCACTCGCGCGGGGAGCTAAGTAATAGGACAGTTCGTGCCTTTTCACTATATACACGATGCGGATTTCATCTACATCTATATTCAAGTTGTGCCTCAAATTAAGGGCTTCAATCTCTAAAAGAACCATGTAAGTACTATGGGTATATTGGGAAGGGGCAATGTTGAAGGTACTAAAATATTCTTAAAAAGAGGAAAGAAATGAAGTTTTAACCGTAAGGCTATGTACATTGGGGCTAGAGAAATCTCGTAAGGGAGATTACAGAGGATGGATTTAGGGATTCCTTCCCCTAAACTACAGACTACGTCTGGTGGGAAGGTGTCCTGATGAAGGGTGAGCAAAAGTTGAATTCATTCCTATTTCTGTCTAGGGGAACATGGACCTTAAATGAATGCTCCTTTATTAGTACCATGGAAAGAAATATGAAGTAGAAAAGCAAGAAGAAAAGAAACAACGAAGATGAAGAAGGGAAGAAGGGAAGAAGGGAAGAAGAGAGACTTACTAAAGGTATGTGATATAAGCTATGGATGCCAAAATTGAATTCAAAACGTTCATTAAATTTTAAAATGAAAAGACATAAGTTCTAAAATGGAGAAGGGCAAACGATAGACGCATGGAAAAATGGTGTAAAAAATGACTACGACCGGTCTACCTAAACGAGCAAACCAATGGCAACGCGACAGATGGAGAAAATGAAGCTAACGGTCCAAAAATACACATTGCGCAAGAACGGTAAATGAAACAACGTGCATGGGGAATGAAAAAAGAACCATGCACGTGCACATATCACCACGAAATAAGACAAAAAAGATAAAATGAAATTTTTGAAGAGCATGTCAACGACCCTAGAAATGAGACAATGATTGTATGACATTTTATTATTTAAAAATAAATGATTTTTCTTGCGCAACAATTAATGTTTTACAAGGTAAAAGAAGATCCTAGATTGGCAAAGATGAACCAAAGATAACCACTCTTCCAAAATTGGACGCGTGCTGGGAACATTCATTGCACTTTGACGAGCATCGCTGATGAGCAATTGGGGGGGGGGGTAAATGAACAAGTAAAAAATATGTACTGCCACGTGAACAAGGGGGACCTACCTAAGAGCTCGCGAAAAGTGGTAGAAAACCGGAAACAGGTTAAAAGGTTGAAGTCGCGAGACACCAGGAAATGATCAACACCTCTAGACGACACCGACACCTCAAGAGCGCTGACCAACACCTTAAGAACAATAAAGAGTATCAGAACAGGAAAGAGCATCAGAACGGGAAAAAACATCATGATGAGAAAATGTGATAAGTTAACAGGAACTGATGGATGGGGGATACATACCTTCGAGAATAGGAAAAGACTAAGGGGACCCACTCCTCCAGAAAAAGGATGCTAAGACTCGAAGAACTACCCTGAATGGGTAAGGCACTCATTGGACTGTGCAAGAGCGGGAAGATGAGGATCAAAAGAAGAACGAGAACATACGAAAGAGATTCACAATGAAAGTCAAGTGGCATGATTGATTAGATAGCTGAATGACTCGGATGAGACAGGATGACAGACCATCAAGTGGTTACGACTGACTAACTCAAACGACAAGAAATCACTAAGTGACAATGTCTGATTGGTGGCTGAGTGAGACAGATGAAAATGACAAACAAGGAAGGGAAAGATGGTCATACTTGGGAGGAACATCTCCTCCCTTTTATTATTATTCTAATCAATTCATGTAAATTATGAAACTTATATAAAGCCAGTGTATTAAGTGAACTCAGACATTCAAGGCAACTAAAACATATATAACTCAAACCATTTACTTCTTGCAATTTCTTACTCTTAAACTCTCTTATTAATACTCATATAATTATACCATTATCAATACTTTTTCATTTAATCATTAATTAGCGAAAAAAATCTTTTACAATTATAACTTAATACTTGCAATATTTTTAATCTCTTTATATAAATCTATTATTTTACATCAGATTCATAACAAAAAAATAAGATACTTTTGCAATTATTATATTTATATTTTTAGGTACTTTTGCTGAAGATCAAAACAGCCAATTTGTACGCCTCTCTTGAAATTTTGTGGGTCATTGGACCAGAGTAGCCCGTTGTCCAATCGGCTTTCGACGCATTGAACTGACGTTAACTTGAGTAAGCTTCGGCCCAAATGGTTGAATGTCCCTACTTGAAAATGGGATGTCATCAAGCCATTTTTTGTAAAGAAAACAAAAATAGCCAACAAAAATAAATAGGCTACCTTGAGGAAAAATCATAAAAAATAATCATACGTATCAAAAACTTCAAAAATAGTAATTTAGTTGGGCGCTCTTCTAAAAAAGTTCAACTAAGAAAATTGGGCGAACAAAAAAGCAGCACATATATTTAAGATATTTCTAAAGTATATTTGATTTGTACAATATATACAATTTTTACAGTATATATCCAATTTACATTAGGTTTTTTATCAAATTTACGTCGTCGTAAAATATTTATGTTGTGTATTTAGTATATTTATGATATATTTTTAATTAGAGTATTTATAATTTAGGTTTTATTGAAATTAAAATTTTTTAATGTGATACATTTTTCATTTATTATATGTAGTATAATTGTGTCCAGTAATTAATGTAGTTACATGATCATTTTTTGAAACTCTAAATTTTATGAACACTACAACACAAAAAATATATAAACACACAGACGTTTCTAATTCATGATCTTATAGATTTTGTCATACTAGACGCTAGTGAAAGGTAGTTAGGGCGGTTGACTTATTCTTCAACTAAAAGATTAATAGATTAGTTAATTAATGAATTAACTTACCTAATATAATTAACTAAAATAATAATTTATTTATTTATAATCTAATTCATGGGGTAGGAAAAAAGGAAAATAGATGGGGGAGTATGGTGGGGATGTAGGGTGTAAGCGATTCGGTTTAGTGTAATTTTTCATGTGAAAATGTAACAAAACAATATATAAATCACGTAATTAATATACAGAAATCATTTATTTAATCTAAAAATAATCACACATTTATTTAAATTTATAAAAAATAAATCATCATATTAATCTAAACAAGTTACTCGCTCTTCATGGATGCTTCTTTTGAGGTTTTATTGCCCTGGTGTTTGGCGATGCTTGGAGGTCTCAGGTTCGCTTGAAGGAATAACATTAGGACTCATTTTATTGAAACCCACTCCAACAAAACATAGTAGTCAAATCCATTCTGATGGGTATTTCAATTTTTTGAAAAGACGGAACGTTTTGGATATTTCATTTTTTCGTATTCGTTTCGGAGAATTTTTTTGGACATATAACACAATTTTATAAATTTTATTATAAATAATATAATAAATAACTGGTAAGATACACATAATTCTCATTAAAATCTTCTTTATAATTAAGAACTCGTACCTTATTCCAAGCATTCTCATTTATTTAGTGTAATCTTTCACGTGAAAATATAATAAAATAATATACAAATCACGTAATTAATATAAAGAAATCACTCCTTTAAACTAAAAATAATCACTCATTTATTTAAATTATAAATAAATAAATCATCATATCAATCAAAACAAATTGCTCGCTCTTCAAGGATGCTTCTTTCGAAGTTTTATTGGCCGAGTGTTTGGTGATGCTTGAAGGTCTCAGGTTCGCTCGCTCGAAGGAATAACATTAAGATTCATTTAATTGAAACCGACTCCAACAAAATATAGTAGTCAGTTCCGTTTCGATGAGTGTTTCAGTTTTTTGAAAAGGCGGAACATTTTGAATATTTCATTTTTCGATATTCGTTTCGGAGAAAAAATTCAGACATATAACAAAATATTATAAATAATATAATAAATAAGTAGCAAGATACACATAATTCTCATTAGAAACTTCTTTATAATTAAGAACTCGTGCCTTATTCCAAGCTTCTCATTTATTTAGTGTAAGTGTAATTTTTCACGTGAAATTGTAACAAAACAATATACAAATCACGTAATTAATATAAAAAATCACTCCTTTAATCTAAAAATAATCATTCATTTATTTAAATTTATAAATAAATAAATCATTGTATTAATCTAAACAAGTTGCTCTCGTTCTTCATGGATGCTTTATTTGATGTTTTATTGGTCGAGTGTGTAGCGATGCTTGAAGGTCTCAAGTTCACTCGAAGGAATAACATTAGGATTCATTTCATTGAAACTGACACAACTTTTGCAGCCATTTATTCCTCTGCGCAGTTGAATACTGAATTGGCAATGTTCTTGAAGCTATTACGTCTGAACTTATTTCTCTTCTAAATTGTTGTATTAAGCATATTAACCATAAATTTAATTCTGTAGCTAATAGGCTGGCACATTATGCTACTTCTATTTCCTCTTATGTTTGTTGGATTGGAACTGTTCCTCCTATTGTGGACTATCTTTGTATTCTGGATGAGCTTCTTAATGCATAACCAGTTAAAAAAATAATTATAGAAAAAATTAAATTAAAAAATTATTATTACATAAAAATAAAAAAACTAATTACATGCTAAGGGGATCGAGCTTTGGTGGGGAGAATGGTGATCAAGAGACTCAGCCACACGTGCGGCTGTTCTAGAAACAAAAGTGTTGCATCCAAAGTATTTACTTTTTTTACAGGCAGGAACTGTTTCAGCATACTTACCATTTCGCCACAATTGACCGGGATGATATTTTACCATC
This sequence comes from Datisca glomerata, assembly GCA_003255025.1. Taxonomy (NCBI): domain Eukaryota; kingdom Viridiplantae; phylum Streptophyta; class Magnoliopsida; order Cucurbitales; family Datiscaceae; genus Datisca; species Datisca glomerata. The sequence continues at coordinate 578,487 of QANY01001060.1, forward strand.
CCTATTCCGTTCTGTTCTCATCTTGGAACCAGAATATTCTGATCATTCTGATCGGAACGGAATGAAATTGACTAACTAGGGTAAGACTATACAGGGGATGAGTGGTGGAGGGGAGGGAATGGAAGCTTGGATTAGCGGTGTGCAGAATTTTTACGAGTTGACCTAATCGAATCGAATCGAACCAAACCGGACCGAACCGAATCGGTTCGATCGGTTCATTTTCTATAGTAATTGTAATCGGTGGGATAATTTAAGAAACCGAACTTCAATTCGATTATATTTTACAATAAACATGTAATCGGTTCGGACCGATTACAATCATTTTTAATATACATATATAAATTAGACATAAATTATTAAAAACTTAATAAATTAGACACAAATTAGACATATATTATTAAAAATTAGACATAATTATTAATTAGACATATATATATTAATTGTGTTGAGTGTTGATATTTTCAATTTAATGATTTTTGCTATTTTTTCTAAATTTTTTATAATTGTAGCCAAATTAGTTACAAGTAATCGAACTGAACCGATCACTTTGGTTTCATTTGATTCGGTTCTTTTGGTTACACCGGTTCGGCTCGGTATTTTAGGTAACTGATGAATTCAGTTCGATTACAAAAATATTTTACTAACCGACCGAACCAAATCGTGCACAACCCTAGCTTGGATGAGAAGTTTAGTGTGGGTGAAGTTGGCTAGGGTGAGGGGGCGGACTATGTGAGGAAGGGGAATAACGGGCTTGAGTTTAGGAGAGCGGGCCTGCGTTGGGGAAGGGCCCTGGTTAGATGCTTATTTTTTATTGTGAATTTTTGACAAATAACAATACTATAGTGTATGATTAGATTTTTATCGAACTTTTAAAAATATTATATTTTTGTTAAATCTGTTTCTAAACCCTTGATTTTTGTAATGTAAATATCATAAATACCATTTACATTTATTTTCAAAATTATCATTTAACTATCATGTTATCTCTCTATCAATTATTTTCCTTTATATTTCTCTTAAAATTAATGTAAATATAAATAAATATGAAATAATAAATATTTACATATATATCTCAATCGGCAACTTTCCCTCTCTCTCCAATCCGTATTTTTCTCTCTAAATTCTCTCTCTATCATTTCAATATCTTCAAATTAAAACCATCTCTCTGATCACAATGCATTAAATAAATATTACATTTTAATTTTTTAAATCAAATCAATAGTAATTACTTTATTAATCAAATCTCTCTCATCATTATTTAAATTTTTTAATAATCAAAATATTAATTATTATTTACCAATACTCTGTCTCCTTCAATTAATTTTTCTCTCTCCGAATAATAGTAGCACTCTCACTCTCTTTAACGTCAAAAGGGAGTAGCACTTTCTTCCCCTCTTCAATTAATGTATCATTCTCTCTCTTTCAACCCAAAAGTCATCGGAGAAGATGAAGGGTTGCCTTCGATTTCCATTATAAATCAATAGTTAATATATATTACCAAATTTTTATTGACTGTTAATATATATTTACAATGTAATTAATTACCTTCTCAATCACTCATATTCAATTGCGGTAGAAATTGACGGGAGTAACCTTATCTTATCAATCACCCATATTCAATTACATTAGTAGTTGGGTAGATATATAATACTATGATGTAATCAATTACTTTTAAATATGTAATACTATTTTGTAATTACTATGTAATTGGAAAATACCATATAAAGGAAATAATTACCTTATCAATCTACAATTACAGTAGAAATAATTACCTTATCAATCACTCTCTCTTTCAATTAATAATTAATAATTTAATTAAATTAATATTATTTATCTAATGAATCACGTCTATTAACAAAATGATGTAATTAAATTTTTTGACAAAGATCTAAAGAATCTAAAAAGATGACAAAAATCTAATTAGGTGTGTAGAAACTACTATTTGGTGCAATTTCTGTTTTTGATTTATGTTTCATCCCAGACTATTTTTTTATCGTTTTCAGAAAATTGTAGTAGATGACCCTGTTTATTAAATAACATGCAACAATGACCCTTAAATCTATTACATGCAAAAATGACCATTTTTAATTTAGAAATTTTCAAGTTAATAGTAAGGAGATTCCAAAGTTGCACTAACTAATTGAAAATAGCCTTATTCCACAACCGAATCTCAATAATTTGTAGAATATCATTCCATTCATCCATGGGCAAACTGGTTGTAAGGGTTGGAGTTGCTAAACACTCAATTAGCTTCATTTTTTTCTATTGTGTTGCTGTTTTATCCTACTGATGAAGAATCGAGACTATATTAGGCAGTTTTTTATTGATCGAAGCCATGGGTATAATTTTTCCTCCATTGTTATTGATCGAAGGTCATGATAATGAGATTCAAACTACTGATTTGTATCGTATTTTTAGTAGATCGAAATTTGAAGATTCGAGAGTACATATAATTTTTCTCCGATACAATCAAAATTTGTATCGTATTTTTAGTGAATCTTCCAATTTGTATCGTATTTTTAGGAATGATCGCGTTGCAAGTCTGAAGACTTGGGGATGGCATGTTACAGGTTGAAGAAGATGTAGGGTTAATGAGAGATGTGTCTTAAAATTATTGGACCAAAAATAGTGAGGGGAAGACAGCTGGTTGACGCATTCTATGTCCCTCCCATTAGGGGTGTAAGCTGTTCGGTTCGATACGATTTAGCGGGTCTAGATGAACTGAACCACAAATGCGGTTTTACGATAATAGAAACCAAATCGAATTAGGAAACAAATAAAAACACACCAAACCAAACCATATAAAATCTGTGAAAACCGTATTAAACCGAACCGGCAAAAAATTAAAGTAAAAAACAACAAAATCTTCACCCTTTGAAGTACAGAAACTTCAATAATTAATTCCTAAAAGAAGCTAAAACCCTAACAAAAAAATTCAACAGATACCAAACAAAACCAAGCTAAGCTCAAACCAAAAATCACCATAACAACAACAAATCTCTAACAAAAAATCTAGCCTAACAACAATGAAACAAAAATCAAATGAATAACGATTAAGAGCCGCGAAGATGAAAGAAGCTTTAGGCTTGATTAGAGAAGCTTTAGGTTTTGATTTGAGGAGTTGCGATGCGATGAGTTAGGAGCCGCAAAGATGATGAGTTAGGAGCCACAAAGATGACGATGATAGAGCCGTGAAGACGATGATGATAGAGCTAGCTGCCAAGACAATGGATCTACATTGATGACGTGAGTTCTGTGACAAACTGAGATGTAACTAGGATGAGAGTGAGGTATGTTGCGTTTAAAACAAGTGATAGAATTCTTATTTAAAGCGAGGGTTTCTTAAATGTAAAGCGTCAAAAAAGAAAAAATAATGGAAAAATATAAGCGGCATGGATTCAAACTCGTGTGCTAACACTCAGAAAACCTTTATATGGTGACATCTCCTCTCAGCTGACTAGTATCCCTAATTTTGTATATAGCAGTGCGGTTAAGTTCCTAGCAGTTTTTACATCCTCAAACCACAAACGAAACTGAAAATTGTGATTTTTTTCATTTGCTAAACCGATGCAACTCTAAATGATATGACAAACCGACTGAACCTGCACGGTTCAGTTTGATCGGTTTCTCAGTTTTAATTACACCTCTACCTCTCATATATGGGTCAATGAATATTTGACCATTGGATCACCCTAAGTGGGTCTCACATTGAATGATCCAATGGTCAATATGGAGGTACCATATAAGTTTACGTTTTAGAATGTTTAAATTCATTAGGTATTGCATATTATGAATTCATTCTTTACAATAAATAAATATTATATTGTACTATACTATACGTTTGATTATATCTTTTGATTCACTATACGTGATCAATATTAGTCCTAGTATTGTAAACAACCAACTCAAGATCATAAAAATGGTTGTCTAACTGGTATAAATTGCATTCCATGAGTCAAAGTGAAAATTAGAACATAACTAATCACAACTAATATGAATATTTTCAATTTTAAGATAGCAAATGCTAAAATCTCATCACCTTCAAAGAACTTCTTGCACTCAGAATTATAAAAAACTAAACTAAGTAAACATATCATAATATTCTACGCACATTCATAATTATCTAATAAAATATAGTATTATCGTTTCTTAACATTAGTCTCGATTGTGTTTGTACTGTCCTTGTTGTTAGATATTTGAGCTTTGATCATTTGCCCATAATTTTTGTGGAAGAGGCAATAGATTATAATATTGCATTATATCTTCTTTTTTAAAGTACTTTGTCCTGCAATAAAAAATTCAGACTTGTTAAGTTTTCTTAAGTAAAAAATGTAAACATAATGTTTAGAAGTAATGTAAGTATAATATTCTTTAATTTACAAGTAATGTCAATAGACTATATTGTCAATAACAACAAATATTATGTACTTATTTGTGATAGAATTTGTTTTTTCATTTGTGTTCCGTCTTTTCAAAGATGAAGATGAAGCCTCACTTGTTTACCTCATCTTCAGTTAGGAGCATATGCTTTTCTTGATTCCTCTTTCCGTTTGTTCATTTTTTTCTCTTCATTTCCTCTTCTTTTATTTCATTTTCAACTTGGATAATACAAATAATATTTATAATTAATGCAATTTAATGTACTTTCTACATTCATAATCAATGCATTTGTTTGAACATTCTCATATGGCTCTTCTTCGGTATTAAGTATTTGAATTGTTTTATTTTATTTTTGTGCCTTTAGGTTTGGAGGAAGATGTAATTCCATTGACTGTACTCTGCCATTAAATCTAATTCTAATTAGTTCATCCCACTGAGAAGTTCAAAGTTACTAAGTTTTATATTCGTTCTACTAAAAAGTTCAAAGTTACTAAGTTTAGTTAGGTAATTAAAATGTTTACAAAATGAAAATAGTATGTCTACAAGCCATTTAACATTATTATGTTTACAAGTAGTTTATGTGTTGACATTATTATGTTTTCAAAGTAGTTTATGTGTTGACATTATTATGTTTACAAGTAATGTAAACATCTTTTTGTTTACATAATTTAACATAATCATGTTTACAAATAAACAATATTGAGTTTACAAGTAATGTAAGAATTATATTTACAAATATTGTAAAAATATTATCAATAACTTATTTTGCAAGTAAAAATTTACATCAATAATCAACACAATGACAGCCAAAAATCAGCAAAATTATGTGAACCAACATGTGTCTAAAAATTTTATACTGAAATTATATAACGGAAAAGAGCTGTTCACGGGAGAAAAACCATATAACGGAAAAGAGCCAAAAGGAGTAACATGGGAAAAATTGCGATAGTGGACCTAGTGGTTGTCTTCCTCTAAAATTATATGGTTCATGATACTTTGACATTCTTAGCAGAAAGATGGAGTTTTAATTATGCAAAACTGGCCGAATAATTTTTATTCTTTTCACGCATGTATAATTTTAGTAAATAAATTATTTATCTAAGTCATTTTCGACCAATTTATAAAAAAAATTCTGGCCAGTTGAACTTTTAAAATTTTCCATTAAAAAATACTTTTAATTAATAATCTTGCTCCATAATGACACATCAGAAAATGTTTGGCATTTCAAATTTGACACAATAAAATATAAATAATACATTTTTTGTCTGTTTTAAAAGTTTAATGATGGTTTAAAAAAATATAAGGTGTAAATTGTGGATAATAACCCAATATAAATAAAATAACAAAAAATAAAATAGGAGAAAGATCAAAATTACCTGAGCAGCAGGATCAAATGAGGAGGAAAACACAATGGTAAAAGAATATAACCGTAACCACACCATCAGCGGTGGCTTCGTAAGCCTTCAGGCCCTCACAGACTGATCGAAACTTAGCAAGGTCATGATCTGAGGTCAACTTGATTGCTCCGACGACAGTGATGTGAGGCTCGAATTGGGGCCCATCGAACTCTGATTTGAGGCCGTTCATCAGGGTTTTCAGTCTAGTAGCCACATCATTTGGTGGGAGTTGGTACGCGATAAGGAGGAAGAAGCATAACTCGTTTTGCATCATTTGGTGGGAGTTAGTACGCGATAAGGAGGAAGAAGCATAACTCGTTTTGCAAAGGAGGAGAGTGCCCGTGGATTGATTTCTTGAAGGAGAAGATAAAAATATTAGATAGTTTGGTCTATTATTAAACAAGGCTATTTTAATATTTTCTTAATTAAGTTAGTGGGCTATATCAATTTGTAGGTCATTTTTGCAGTTACTTTTATCTAGAGGTTATTTTTGCCTATTATTTCTATAAAGGGGTTGTCCATGCCAAAAATCCTATTTTTTTTCTCAAACTTGATGAATGCCAAAAAAATAAACGAAAATGGTAGCATTTAACCATTCTAGTAGGGTGCTATAATTTTTTTAGCTATTTTTTTTAAAAATAATTGAGTTAATAACCAAGTTTATTTGACCATAATTTTATATTCTCATTCCACCATTTTATAAGACACAATTAATATTAATATATTTATTATATATAAAATAAATGGTTAAAAATACCCATGTATCATCTACAAGTAATCTTTAGATTTTTAAAAATCTAACTGAATTATTCTTTAACAATTTAAAAAAAAATAATTTAATTTTCTTATCTGAACAAAATAAAATTGTGAGACTAATACTACCAAAAACTGGTAAGCAAAAAAATATACATGAGATATATTAAAAAATCTGATTATTACTAATAATACCAAAAGTATTGATTTAACACTTTCATTTATGACACAAAATGCACAAAATGTTATTATATATATAAGATATATCATATGACAAAATACGAATAATATGAACTATGTACATATTTTCATTACTTATATCTAAAATATTTATTCGTATATTTTATTTCTATGAGTACTTATTTAGTTAATGAAAATAATTATTTCTAAATATCTTCTCCTATAATTATTCATTAAATGCATATTTTATTAGAGATTGGTCAACCTCTTTTTTTAGGGGGAATTAGTTGTGATTTTTAGATAAATAATATTAAAATAAATAAATATGAATTCAAAATAATTGGGTATTTTCACCGAAGACATATTTATTTTGAAATCTATCATTTTTCATTAAATGCATATTTTTTTAAAATGGACCAATTCCTTATTTTTCAGGGGAATTAGTAGTTATTTTTAGGGAAATATGTGTTTATTAATCAAATAAATAAATGTAAATTTGGAGTAAATATTTTGCAGATTATTTTTTACAATATATTTACAAAACTTTGTTTAAATAACGAAATAAATATATATATGAATTGCAATAGTTATTTATATAAATATTATTATAACTATTTATGAATTTTAATTATTATATTAAATTAATCAAAAATCCGTCATTATATAATTATTTACATAAATTATATTTAAAAGTGATTTAAAAAATATTATTAACAATAATATTTAGTAGTGTCGGTTAATATATATTGACTGTATTACGAGAATAATAAAAATATACATCAATATTCTTAAATATATAATCTTACTGTTATTTATATATATTTTGTAGCAAAAATAGTAAATATTTATTATTTAGAATTAAATAGGTGTATATGAAAATATTAAAAAGTTCATTATTTATAAATAAATATAATAAGCCAATCCTTTAATTTTTAAGTAGCCTAAAATGGATAACTCTTTCGAATATTTCTAAATTAAAAAATTATTTAGTTCATCTATTAATTAGAATACATGATATTGAAATAAATGTAGTTCATAGGATATTATAGTAAATGTAGTTAATAAGTTTATTGATTTTTTTTAAAATGATTATTTTTTGAATTATTATGATTACCGGCTATTTAACAAAAAAAAAAAGTTTCTAAATGGTATAATTGTGGGTTATTTGAATAAATATACTCTTTTGAATTTGGCTAAAGAAATTTATACCCCTTTTTGAAAATAATAAATTTTATATCACTAGCACACCAATTTCACATTACCACTTGCAATGCACGTATCTAATCAATTTAATAATCGATTCTTCTTCTTATTCTTTCTTTTTCAATGAAACTTCTTTTAAAACTTGAATGGTTCAAGTAATTTTTTTATGACTACTTGAAACCTTCAAGTAGTTATTTTTCATCAATCAACACACATGCGCCGGGTGACTACTTGTAGGGTTCAAATAGTTGTTATTTTATTTTTTACCAGCAATCACCCATACACTGGGAGACTACTTGAAGTGTTCAAGTAATTTTTTATGACTACTTGAAGAGTTCAAGTAATTTTTTATCACAACTTGTGACTTTTTTTATGTCAAAAAAATAGGAGAAAATGAACGTTGAGTAGTTGAAGGGTTCATGAGTCATAAAAAGCTACTCGAACCTTTCAAGTACTCAAAAATCCTCTTCTCTTATTTTTTGGATGCAAAAAAGGTTCAAGTAGTTATAAAAAGTCACTTGAATCTTTCGAGTAGTCATAAAAAATTACTTGAACGCTTCAAGTAGTCATATCATGTTTGAGTTGCTGACTGAAAAAAATAACTATATGAATCCGTCAAGTAGTCATAAACAACTACTTGAAGGGTTTAAGTAATCATAAATAACTACTTGAATCCTTCAAGCAGTCACCCGATGTATGAGTGTTGACTGACAAAAAAAAGTAATTACTTGAACCATTCGAGTAGTTTTTATTATGAAAGTCAAAACGAGTAATTACTTGAAGAGTTCAAATAGTTATTTTTTTGTCAGTCAATAGCTCATACACCAGGTGCCTACTTGAAAGATTTAAGTAGTTATTTATGACTAATAGAACCTTTCAAGTGATTATTTTTTATTTGCTCAGTCAGCAACCAAAACACCAGATGACTACTTGATGGGTTCAAATAGTTTTTTTGTGTAAAAAAATAAGAGAAAAAGAACGTTGAGTACTTGAAGGGTCCAAGTAACTTTTTATGAACACTTGAACCATTCGAGTACTCAACGTTCATTTTCTCATATTTATTTAGACGTAAAAAATGCTCAATTAGTTATAAAAATGTATTCGAACCCTTCAAGTAGTCATAAAAAGTCACTTGAACACTTCAAGTAGTCACTTGGTATTTGGGTTGTTGACTGACAAAATAAAAAAAACTATTTGAAGGTTTCAAATATGCATAAACAATTACTTGAACCCTTTAAATAGTCACATGGTGTATGCGTTGTTGACTAAAAAAACTACTTGAACCATTCAAGTAGTCATAAACAACTACTTGAACGGTTCAAGTAGTCATAAAAAATTAATTGAACAGTTCAAGTACTCGTTCATTTTCTCCTATTTTTTTCGACGAAAAAGGCTTAAATAGTCATTAAAAGCTGCTTGAACTCTGCAAGTAGTCATTTGATATTTGAGTTGCTGATTGAAAAAATAAAAAATAATTACTTGAAGAGTTCAAGTAGTTATTATAATTACTTGAACTTTTTAAGTAATTTCTTGAAAAAGAAAAATGAGTTCCGTTGAATAAAAGAGAAGAAATAGAAGAAGAAAAATGACTTGATTGTGTATTTGGAAGAGAAAAAGAAATGATGAAGAAATAGAGAAATTACAAGTGGTGATGTGAAGTTGGTGGGTCATAGGTATAAAATTTCTTATTTTCAAATAGGGGTATATAAAATTTCATGATTGCTTGGCTAAGTTGTTGGAAGAGGAAGGTTTTGGTTACTTAATTACTGATGCTCTGTGGTATACCACACAAGCTGTTGCAGATAGGCTTAACATTCCTAGGCTTCTGCTGTTCTTGCTTTGGCTGCTCTCCCTCTTCTGCGCTCAACTTATGTATCCTCCCTTCTCCAATGAGTATAAAACAAACACAAAATATCAGGAAAGGTCCATTTGGAACTTAAATTATATAGTAAGGTTTTAATTAAAGTGTTTACAAAGGATAATTAGGCCACAATAATGTTACTGCATGTAAGAATATATATTTAACTTTTCTAGTTATCTTGAAGTTACAACTACTTGAAGAGTCCATAATTACTATGTTTCATTTTTCCTTCCTTGGTCAGAATCTTCTATCAAAGTGGAAATTATTGTTTTAGGACAATTGTTTCTATAATAAACTCTTAAACAAAATGAAGGTTCAAAATATATGTTATAGTTCTTTTTACCTCTGAAGTGGGGGAGGGGATATACAAATAACAGAGCACAATTAACCAATGGGCTAGTTGCTCAGTTCAACTACATATTTTAGTCAATTTTAACAGCATATATGATTTGAAATATTACTAGACTTAATACAAACCATTAGGTTCCTTTATCTTTATTCATGATATCGAGCATTTAGATCACCTCATGTCAACAAACTATACAGTTTGTAATTTTGATGAAAATTAATTATTAATACGTAGCCTTCCCAAATTGATGTCCTGAATCAAACGGTCCAAATTGCAAAAAGAAGACCCACCTTGACTCACACTCTTGATAGCCAAATTACCCATCTCATTGGCTGATCTTAGAAACTCCTCCCTCCTCTCAACCATCACATCATTCACCATCTTCACCACAATTCCTCTATCACATACATCCTTCATATCCAATCCAACCCTCCAAACCTCACTCACAACCCTACTATTAAGCTGTTGATCAGCAAAGAAAGGCCAACAAATCATAGGCCCCCCAGCCACTATGCTCTCCAACGTCGAGTTCCATCCACTGTGTGTCAAAAACACCCCTACTGCTTTGTGGGCCAACACCTCTTCTTGTGGGGCCCATCCCACAATAAAGCCTCTTTCTTTGGTCCCCTCCACAAGCTCATTTGGTGTTTCACTTTCATTTTCAGACACTGACTCAGGCCGGACGACCCACAAGAACTTTTTCCCACTCTTTACTAGACCATACCAAAACTCCATTAGTTCATGCTTTTCTATGACTGTAATGCTTCCGAAGCTGACGTAGATCACGGATTTCAACGGCTGAGAATCGAGCCACGTCATGCATGACCTGTCTACTTCCCATAGACTATTCAACGATTGTGATTGGGTTAGCCTTGTCTTGAGGTGGGCGTGGAGAGGTCCGATGGTGTAAATGTTGGGACAGTGCGACTGTATTTGGGTAAGTATAGGTCCTTCGAGGTCGTCAAACGTGTTGAGTATTAGGCCGTCGGCTCGTGGGGTTTTTTGGGTCTCCGTCATGACTAGTTGTAGATTGGGGTCGTTAGTGTCGCCGCTGCGGCAGAAGCTGGGGAGATCACGGCGGCGGAGAATGTTTTCCATGCCTGGTACACTTGTCATCACTCTGTCTAAATCTTCGTCACCTTATATTTTTAACATAAACAAAGCAGCGTTATAGAGTTTACATATACATGATCTAATAAGAATATTTGATCCTAGGCTAAAATTATAAAATAACCATAGCCAATATGAGAGACCATTTTTCTCACTAAATAGTATAGAAATTTATGGCTTATCGTAGTTCTTACATGCAAAAGTGCAAGCTACTAAAGAAAGTAATGTTCAATTACGACATGAATGTATGTTGGATTCATACTCGTACACTGACACATTAACGACCCATTATATGTATACGACACATTATATGTATAGTACACTAGACATCATAATAGTTATTATGATGAGAAAACAATCATTACTCAATTGGTTAATTATTGAAAATCCAACAACTCACATTAATTGTCAGTCCTTATGCCAGTTCTTCTCACTCCTTTGAATGAAAAATTTACTTCCTGCAATTAGAAACCTATAGTCTTTTTTTTTATATTAACTTTCTACATCCAAAAACATAGAATAGAGTAATTTATTACTAATAAGATTCTAAATATAATTTTTAACTGAATAATGACTTATCAATCATTAAGAAATTTAATTGACTAATTATTTTAATAAGTAATATACGTCAACTCATGAAAACATAGATTTCACTTGATATCTTGATCAACCTATAATAACTCGTATAAATTAACAATTTTCGGAATTTGCTACCAGCCATGATATTGATAAAAAATTCCAACAATCCCAGCCAACGAATGTTTAACATGGATCACAATAAGGAATTAGTTCTCAATTTTCAATACTTAGTTTAAGGAGTAGATGTTAGAATTTTTAACTTAGTTGTGCAAGTTTAAGTGTATTGCGTTGTTCAATTATTTGTTCATAGGGTAATTACAGTACATACAAAACATAGACTGTTTTTTTATATATGTACGTAAAATCTATACAAATGTACATAGTTTATGTAAACATGTACATAAAACAGCTCATATACTATACGACGACTATGATGTGTTTATTTATATTTTCTAAGAATACAATACTGTATGTCATTGGGTAGAAAAAGTGTAAAATAAATACCTGCAGTTGAAAGCTCACCGGCTTCAATAATATATGGAATGCAAAAATAAGCCCAAAAGCCACTTGCACCAATGGTACGAAAAGAAATTACAGAAACTCCAACTTCTCTCCCTACATCAATTGCAAATCCCATTATACCATCTGCTATTATGCAGTTAACGGGCGGGCGACCACCCGACTCAAACCGCCTCGTTAGCAGCATCTCTCTGAATATGGGCATGGTTATTGATTGTAAGGCATCAAACGTTTCCATGAACTTTAACCCAGATCTTGGATGATCCGGAGGAAGCCCATCCGAAATGGTCTCGAATTTGAACCCGGGATATTGGGAAAAACGGGTATGGATATCCGTGAACCGGAGAAGACGGTCATGGATGTAGTGGGTGTTGAGAAAGGTGACGTGAAGACCAGCGTGAGCAAGAAGCTGGGCGAGCTTGAGCATGGAGTTGACATGGCCTTGTGCTGATAGAGGAAATATAAGGACGTGGGAAGGATCAGAAGGAGATTGATGTGGGTTTGGTTCCATTTCTCAAACCACCCACTTTGCCTTTTGCCAGGCTTTCCTTTTTGTTTCTGTGGGTAGTCCTTGTTTGTAATGGAAATGCCTTTTTGATTTGTTTATTTACTTTATTGAGTTCATACGTGTAACGCATTCCATTCTCACCAACACGTGCATGTCTCATATATTTTAAAAAAAATTTATAAAAACTTAAATTTCAATATATTCTTTCTATCACTCTCAATTAATTAAATTTAATAGATATATTAACATAACACGTTAAATAATAACATGATATATTAAGTGACGAGGAGATAAACATAAAATTCATGTATATAATTATCTATTAAAATTTAATTTTATTAAAAAATACTTTTTACTTTTACTATTTCAATCTCCATTATAATACTCAATTTCGCTGAAGTGGAGATAAGATCACACAAAGCCAGTGGCGGACCCACTCAATTTGATTTTTAATTATTAGTATAGAAAAAACTAAAAATTTGATTTTTAATTTCTTTTTTATTTTTGACCCTACTGAATTTTGACTTGTGACCCCATCGAATTTCTTCAGTTTTAGACCTTTTATATTCGGTTTTCTAATTCTAAATTTTTTTTTTATTTTCAACCCCTAAATTTAAAAACCTAAATCTCATCCTTCGACCATTTTCCCCAAAATCTCATCCTTCGAGAAAAAGTTAAAAGTAAAAAAAATATTTTTAATAAAGTAAAAATGTATAATATATGAGTTGGAGAGAGAAAATTATATTTTAATTGATGATTGTTTACTTATGAGTTTCACGCATATCACATCATCATTTAATACGTCACGTCAGCGTGTCTGTTAAACTTAGTTAATAGAGAGTGACAAAATGACTATATTAAGACATTAAGTAAACTATGATGATCAAATTGAGATTTTTTAAACTATGATGTCTAAATTAAAAAATGATGTAAACTACGATAGTTAAATTGATAATTTTTTCTATATTTTAATGGATTGATATCATGTGTAAGAAAATTCTACTCAAACCTTTATGATTTGATTGAATGACGTAGACACTTTTTAGTTTGAAAAATTATAAATAAGTTTATTCCATTAAAATTATGTTAATTTAGTTGTGAAAATATAAAATTATATCTATAATTGATTTGACCCAACCAATTTCTAACAAGAAAGATAAATCGACTTTGGTTGTTTTCGGTTTTGGTGATATTATAAAAGGTATTATATTTTTTTGACAATGAAACCTAGCATGAAAGGAGATCTGTGTCGTTTTTCAAACTAGAGTAATTTTTCATATCATTTAAACAAACTACATGATGTATCAAAGTTTTTATTCTTCTTTATCTTACTATGATTAGATCTAATTGTAAGTGTTAATAGTCAAACACAAAGAATATTTTATAACTTGATTGATATTTAATTTAAGCACTAAGAAAAATAGAGCATTGTCACAAATTATCACTACCAGAAAACAGACTTTTCCCAATGAAGAAAAAATCGCTGAGAAAAATTGTTAAAACTTATATTTTTACAGTTGTTTTGGGCTCTATGTTGTGGTTCAAACTTTCAATATAGATTATAAGTTTACAATCTATACCGATGGTTTATTTAACTTATAACAGTTTGTTCAAATCGCCAGTTTTCTGACTCTATATCGGCGTTTCAAACCGCCAAAATAGATTATAAATTCAAATTCTATACCGACAGTTTGCGAAACAACATCGTTGGGGTTAGAGGTTATTTCACCCTTAACCCGCTCGTGAGGTCTGCCATTAGTAGATCTCACGCCTCTCTATCTCAAATCCTTCCCTTTCTCACTACCTCTCTCTCTTTATCTCTGTCAGTTTCTCTCCCTCTCTACGCCAATTCTTTTATCTCTGGACTCTCTCTGCTCTCCTTGGAAACCCTATGATTTTGTATTTGGTTTTTGTATTGGTTGTTAATATTTTATTTTAGAGTTTGATTTAAGATTGTGATCTATTTGTTTTTATAAAAAATCATTAGCTAAATGTTAATTTTTTAGTTCAAAGATTATATATTTCCTTTTTTTTGCACACCTTTGAGATTAGAAATTATTTGGAAAAAGATTTGGTTGATTAGTGGCACTAATTGAGTTCAGAAGGAAACTGTTGGGGGGAATTATGTGTATGATGATGAAATTTGCATGGATTTTAATGAGTTTATAATTTTTACTTCTCCTCTTCAGGGTGAATTTTTAATGAGTTTAGGATTTTTATTTGTCTCATTTGGGTGAATTTTTTTTCTTGGTATTAATTGATTGTGATTTATGATTAAGAAGTATTATAAGTTTAGTAGATAATTTAGTGTTATATACGAATATGTTCAGAAATTTTATTACAATGGATAAGAGTTGAATTCATAAACTAAGATTTAGTTAAGAATATTTGAATGAGGTAAGTGAGTTTCATAAATTTATTTTGGAGATGGCGTCTAAAATAGAAATATGTATTGCCCGTGCCAAAAATGTGAAAATGGTTTGTGGTTGAATAACGATGTTGTCTACGATCACTTGATTCGCAATGGATTTACTACAGATTATACTCGTTGGGTTTTTCACTGGAAAACTAATTTGGGTGGTATCTTTAAAGTTTCAGTAAATGAAGAACGACGTGTAGACCCAATAATGTCACATGAATTAGAAGATTCCAATTACATGCATGAATCATTGCATGGTACCTTTAGGATAGATAATGTAGGAGATATGGCCTATATTGCATCACAAGAAACAAATGTAGTTGAAGATGAGTCTGAACAACTGGATGGTGAGAATAATCATCAACAAGCCAATGATGTTGAATTTGACTCAAAAGCTCGATATTTTTATGATTCGGTAAGAGATAGTAACCAATCACAATATCATTGATGTAAAAAGTATACTCATATTGTATGAATTCTCTCACCATCATAATTCAGTCTAACCAAATCTACATCTCCTTAGTTATTATCAAACATGTCTTCAAAACCATGCCCACCATCTTCAATAAAACTCCTGGCAACCCAATCGATAGAAGTTGTTACCTGATGATATGACAATCATGAATTTTAAGACCTTGAATTTTATAATTGGTTAGATCAACACAACGACAAATATTCGATGCATATTCATCAGGAAATTTTATACTTTTAAAAACATTGTAGAATACACCATTCTCTTTATTGGTCAATTAAAATGTAGCAGGAGGTAAAAAGTTATGTTCCCTTCCATAACTTGAGAATGAAGATTATGCATTATACCCATGTGATGAAGGTCTAAACGTGCCTTTAAATGATTATGTATGAATGTAATAGGTGGGACATAAGTTGAAGAATTATCGGGAAAGAACTTTGACTTAAACTTATCTTTCTTCTTTTTTGAGCTCTCGGTAAAATCATCATCCACTGCCTCAGCTTGTGCTTCATTTGGTTGAGAATTTTCAACTATTACTTTCTTAGGTTCTGTAACTCCTTGCCACTATGAAGTTTAATGGCATTTATGTTGAAATTATGTTCATAAATTAGGGTGCAATAACTATTTATGAATACTTAGTTATTTCTCTGACATTTTATATTACCGAATTTAATTTTCTTTATTTGAAGTTTATATAGTTTCACATATTGATGCATTGAACAATGATTAATGCCTTTGTATTTTTTTCTTTACATGATTTTATCATATCTCATTTAAAACATCAAAACTTAGTGATTAAGGAGAGTCCATCTACTAACATAGGAGAGTATGTAGGGTCGAATCCAAATTTTAGAGGATAATATAGAATTGGAAGGTTTGTGTTCTAATTGTTTTCCCGGATACCAATGATGTGATGACACGTGTTACACCGTACCAAATAAGTCTGAGACAAAGGGAAGATTCAAAGGAGAGGAACCGACCTCACCTAGCCAGTCTCGAGGGAGCTTGGGTGCACAAACCTGAGCATATACGAGACAACACAAATGGAATCTCGATTAACCTCGAATACCAATGTCATCATTATTCGCTGAAAGTAACATCCTAAATGACACCTTCTTACACGCCCACGCACCCAATAGGTCCAATCACCGTGGTAGGGTGTCAGACCAGCCTTCAATATGTCACCTCGAAAGCACGTCAACAGTTTAATGCCCATCACTTTTGTCAAAAGTCACCTCCCTCCTGTCTAATTGAAGACATACGTCTTATCCCGGGAAGCTTCCCCGAGAAGCTCACGGGCTTCTTTGACATGCTTCTTCCATAGAACTTCAGGTACAAATACCCCCATCTACTAGGGAAAGAGGTAGCTATTTCTCCCCTAAGGAAAATATGTCAAAATAATATCAGGATACTGACTTAAGCATCTGAGGCCCTTAGGCGAGACAACTATCCCCTCAGTCTCCTCGTCTTCAGGTTCTTTGTTTGTGTTTTGTAGTCCCCCTCGACCAGGAGGATGATCGTATTTAGCAAAGAAGACAAGCATGTTGATTCCCAGGCCGAAAGAATTTCCGTGTAAAGAGGTGATTGCACGCAACCTCACTGTTAAAGTTTTCGGCGTCAATAGTTGGTGCCGTCTATGAGGACGGTGATAAAAGCATTCCTATTCAAAGCACTTGAAACCCATTCTCTCCCACAAGGAAGGGATGAGTTTGGCATCCTACGCCGATGAAGTCCAGGAAGAGATGGATGGTTAAACATTTCCCCTAGAGAAATAAGGACCTTCTGTCGTCATAATGAATATAGGATGAAGGAAGAAGAATACAGTGGTGATAACCTCTGAGGTAACCAGGATAGGGAGGAAATGCGTGACAAACACTGCCCAAGTCATGACGGTCTCTCGCACGAAAATGGTCATCCCCCATGACTCAAAGGCCCGTTGGTTGAGTCACCACGTACTTGTAGGACCATGGGGGAAAATTATATGAGAAAAGGTGAGATAACACCTCAACCTGGAGAATTTGCCACCCTTTGAGGAAACCAAGACCAAAATGAAAAATGCTTCGGATGGCCAAGCTCCCCCTTTATAAGGTTCTGGTTGGGGTCATTCCAAGAAGATGATGGAGGGGAGTGAGGTCATTGAAGTACGAGTGAGGGCAAAGACCCCTTAAGGATCCTCTAGGGGCAATATGTGAGTAGCAGTGGGAGATGGAGGAAAGTATCGGTAGGCCACCCTCCGTCCAACTCCTTGGTGTCCTTTTGGCCACCAATGATTTTTCAAGGCTCTCGTGCAAACGAAAGCCACACTTTACAGATAAACGGGCCTGGGGTCATTCCCAGTTAAAATACATAGCCTTGCATCGGTTTTCCATTACAAGCCCTTCTCGAGAAAATAACGGACATGAGCCACATTTCACAAATCTGGACCATACGGCTCCTGACATTCGCATCCCAATTTGGGTGAAACGAAAGGACATGGATCGCATCAAAATCGATACATGAGCTCACATTCCAAGCTCAACCCGAAGACCCTCCTTGACGCCCGCATGAGGCGGATGAACCCACAGGAATAGAGGAGCCCATGATCGGTGAACTACCCAGAGAGTAGTGAGAAGAACCTGAAACCATAAGAATGAATTAATCACCCGCCGGAGCAGACAAAAAAGGTAGTTCATGGAGAATCGACACTTACTCCTGTGAAAAAAATAGGGAGCTTAGGGAGTTCCTCCTAGAGAAAAAAGATGAGGTTCGGAAGGAAAGGTGCAATAGGTTTCAGTAAAGCATGAGAGGTGGTAGCTCGGGAAGCAAGACACCCGACGATCCTCGGTGCTCCACCTCGGCTCTCCTTTAGTTAGAGTAGACGAAATGATCTCATTTTTAAACAACCAACACCAAGTACGATGAACATTGATAATCTATGCGTACTAAGTAACATTCGTTAAATAAAAGGACTGACTATTCCATACGCGCGATGAAAGATAAAAAAATTGATGACTGGTGCAACATTCTATCCTACCAGTCGGGATTAAAAAGTGATGACTGCTGCTTTACTCTACCCCACCAGTCATGATTAAAAAGTGATAACTGGTGTGACACTCTAGCCCACTAGTTAGGATTAAAAATTGATGACTAGTGTGACACTCTAGCTCACCAGTCATGATTAAAAAGTGATGTCTATCGAGTACTCTAGCTCACCAGATGGGATCAAGGATCTAGCCATAGACGGAAAAAAAAGGTCTAGCCAGAGCAGCAAGCCTGACTAGACATCAAAGGTAAAAAGTGATATCTACCGAGAACTTTAGCTAGCCAGACGAGATCAATGGTCTATCTAGAGTAGACACGCCTGGCTAGACATCAATGGTAAAAATTATTGTCTGTCGAGCACTCTAGCTCGCCTAACAGGATTAAATGTCTAGCCAGAGCAGTCACACCTAGCTAGACATCAATGTCAAAAGTGAGTCTGCCGAGAACTCTATCTCGCCAAACGAGATCAAGGGTCTAGCTAGAGCATGCCTTCCTGGATAAACATCAAAGGAAAAAAGTGATGTCTGGTGGAGTACTTTAGTTCACACGATAAGATTAAGGAAAGGCCCCAACCAGAGTAATCATGACGCCAAATGCAAAGGGTGTCTACCGAGCACTATAACTCGTCAGACAAGGATGAAGTCATAGCCAACGTAAGAATTAATATCTGCTGAGCACCTCATCCCAAGGATTTATCTAGAACAGGGATTCCTGGATATGTGATAAAGGATGGATCCTCTAGCTGAGTACCAAAGGAAAGGAATTTAGCTTTCTCTTTAAGTCACTAGACAAGAAAAACACTCAACCAAGAGAAGGTATGCTTGACTAAACGTCAAAAGGTAAACTCCTAATTTGAGGTATGTCTGCCTTACCCTCTGAAGGAGGTCGAGGGAAATCCAAAAGGAAGGATCAAGTCCATCTTAGGATCCACTCGAGCTCAGGGTAAGAGTGACCCCGCAGCTCAGGCCAGTAAGAATTAATACTTAGAACATTTATAACTTGGTGTAACAAAGAAGCAATTACGTAAGGAGGATTGGGGTCTTATCTAGACCAAGCTCGACTGGGGTAAAAGTGAAACTTTACTAACTCGAGGCTTATCGACAACAAGAAAATTACCAAGAACTGAACACCAAGGAGGAAGGAAGAATTAGGGGCAAGATCGAGAGTTGGCAAGTGTTTTGACTATTTAAGAAAGGTGATGATGAAGAAAATGAGATGCCTAGGCCTAGAAGAAGGAAACCACTCATTTAATGAGCATAAAAAGGACCATGATGGCAACCGTCGAGACGAATCTACACCCAATAAATGGCCATTTCACGGACCAATAAGAAAAGTTTCAGAAGACCAATCTTCATTCACATGTCCGTAGGAATGAAAATGATGCATCGAGGAGTTAGGTTTCACAGTTAACGACCCTCGTCTTCCTTTACGTGCACCTACGCGTCATTAATACCCCCACTCCTAAGGAGGTTAATGGCCTTAAATTGTGAAAAATGTGAAATAAGCATGCACGAGTCATGATAAAAATAGACATGATGAACATAGCCCTTAATTTCACACCACATGAAGTTAGCTTGGGTAAGGAACATAGGTGGAGAAGTCTTCAAACCTGGGTGAATGAAGCCACCTAAACCCTCGGTTGGGGAAACAAATATAGGTGTTTTCCTGGATACCAATAATGTGATGACACATGTCATGTTGTACCAAATCAGTTTGGGACAAAGGAAAGTTTCAAAGGAGAGGAACCGACCTCACCTGGTCAGTCCCAAGGGAGCTCAGGTCGCATAGACTGAAGCATATATGAGACAACACAAATGAAATTTACGAAGAGAGCTCAATTAACATCGAGTACCAAGGTCATTATTCCCCGCTGAAAGTAACATCTTAGATGGCACCCTCCTACACGCCTGAGCACCCAACATGTCCAATCACCGCGACAGGGTGTCAGATCAGCCTCTGATATGTTGCGTCAAAATAATGTCAACAGTTTAATGTCCATCAGTTTGTGTTAAAGGTCGCCTCCCTCATGTCTAATTGAAGACATGCATCGTATCCTGGGAAGCTTCCCCAACATGCTCCTGGGGCTTCTTCGACACGCTTTCTCCATAAGGAAAATAGGTAGGCCATTTCTTCCATAAGGAAACTATGTCAAAATAATATCAGCATACTGACTTAAGCATCAGAGACCCTTAGGCGAGGCAACTACCCTATGGTTCTCCTCACCTTCGAGTTCTTTGTTTGTGTTTTTCAGCCCTCCCAGCTAGGAGAATGATCGTATCTAGTAAGGAATACAAGCATGCATATTCCAGGCTGAGAGAATCTCCACGAAAGGAGGAGATTACACGTAACCTCACCGTTGAAGTTTTCGGCATCAACAATGTGTGTATTTTATAATTGAATTAAAACTATCTCATTGCCTATATTAAGGAATCTAAGTATTTTGATTATGTAAATATATATGAAGTTTCTATACCAAAGAGGCGGGGGGAGATGCTTATGAAAGATATATGTAATTTGCCTGACGGAGAAAAAAAGTGTGTGGAGTTTAATCATGAATATCAATATGGTGATGATGGATCAAATGGAGTTTTAAGTTTATTAGGTACTCTTGTAAAATATCTCATTTTTATCATTTCACTTTACTTATTGGAGAAAAATGCCAAAGTCTTACAAGGACGAAGTCTGAAAAATTATTAATGTATTTTCTTATTAGTTTCTTAGTTTGTCTTCAACTATTACTTGGTTATAATACTAACTTTTTATGATAAATTTGATAGTTAAAAGATTGGACAAAAAGAAAGATCATCCAGTAGGTTAAACCTGGACACTTAAAATGGTACTGGTAGAACTAGCAACCAGCAACAAATAACTATCTATTAAAGTAACAAGTGGTGAGGAGAGGACACCACATGAAGCTGAGTTTTAAGCTAAAACGGTGACTACTCTCGATACAACAACTGACTTCTTGTTGCCTGCAAAACATATGACTCTTTATTATCCTTTTTATCAAATGTATATTTCCCTAATGTTTCATCTTCTTCTTTTCCTTTTTTTTGGATGTTGGGATGGGTGAGAGTGAATTCTTTATACATTTTTGGTGTACGTAAGTGAGAAGAGACATAAATGCCACTTATCTAGCCATCCACATTTCCCCATGGATGAAAGCAGAGTCAGGAGCTAAAACATTCCCGGTTAAGTAATATCAACCAATGGTTATTCACACGGACTACAAAGAGATGATTTCAAAACCAATACTCACTTCTTCGAGTAAAAGAAGAAGGAGAAGAAGAGGAACATGGAGAAGCAGTGCACTTGAGCTACAATACCAATAATCCAATTGTCAAACCTCACTTTGATGATTATTTTCAATGCTTATAGTTTAGAATGCCAAAATTACAAATCTAGAATATTTATATATAATCTCTAATGAAATTCTAAGATGGATCGGGAAAAAATTGAAATGCATAATGATGGTGTATAACAAGATACATATACTCTGAACAAAAAGGCTCATATTTTCGTGTTAGATAAATCTTAAAAGATTACCTGGTCAAGAGTAATTGAGACAACATTGGAATAACTAGCCTATTTCTCTTTTCCATGACCTAACCTGAATTTTAGCACATATAACATCACAGTGAATTGAAGGTACAAAGTATTGAACACGCGAACATGCTAAATTATCAAGAAAATGCAGAAAATCAACATATATGTGCAATTGTATAATCTAATACACAACCCCACGTTATATAAGCTAGTTAGAATCTTTAATAAAATGAGCGTCTATCCACTTAAGAAGAACAAGTCAATCGACTTAATTCCAAAAGCCAGAGCAAGAATAAAACTGGATAAATAAGCTGACCAGGCACGGGGGAAAGAACTCGACCGATTGAACTTCTTCTGCATCTGCTTCTCTTCATCGAGTTGAAACACACACAAGCACACATATACATAGAGAGAGAGAGAGAGAGAGAGGAAAGAAGAGGCGAGAGAGAGACGAGAAGAGACGCGAGAGAAGAACCCTATGTTCTCTGACTCGATCGCCTCTTTCTCTAACCAGGGCCGAAGGGAAGAATTGACCGATTGAACTTCTTCTGCATATGCTTCTCTTCATCGATTCGAAGCGCAGTTGGAGGGAGAGAAGATGCAAGAGAGAGAACCCTAGGTTCTCTGACTCAATCACCTGTTTCTCTATTTCCAGATCTGAAAAAGTGAAAGATGGAAAGATAGAGAATTAGGGTTAGCATATAAGGTGGTAATTTTATAATTATTGAATAATTTCAGTATAATGTAATGACAACTTAGTTTTTCACTGTCATAATAGGTAAACTTATTATGACAGGTTAAGTAAAACTTGTCATTTTAACTTAAATTAGTTTTTTACACTCCAGAACCATTTTTCAAATGACAGGTTTAAGAGAGCTACTATAGAAGCTAATACTCTGCTGTCATCTAAACCTAATTTTGTGGTAGTGAGCTACAGCTGAAAGTGACCATTGCATTATAGTCCTCGATGATAACTGTTTAAATTAATTAAAGTTCCTTATTACATTAAAGTTATTATTTGAAGTATAATTCTAATTATTTTGCATTATAAACATTTATACAGGAGCACATCGCTAAACTTTATGATCTTTCTGAAGATGTAATGAACACCATTTTTTCATAAGTAATGGGAAATGAGCATCCCAGACATGTAGGAGGGATTGGGTTAGGCCCTATTCCGTCGAAATTGTTTTCACATTCATCAAGTAGATATTACAATGGTGTTTTTAGCTCTCAACTGGCCGAAGAAAACACACAGTTACAGTCGAGAGTCTCTGAATTTGAGTCTAACCAAACAAGATGGCACCTCAAGTAACATTCTTAGTTGAGCAACTTAACAAGCTGAAAGACGTATCTCAAGAAAATAACTCTGATTGAAGGCTGCAAGGGTAATTAGGTGTGAAATCCTTACGTTTTCCCCTTAAGCTTTGTTTGTTTATGATACACATTTTAAATAGTTTCATATCTTTTTATTGTCAAGAATTGAAGCAGACATGATATTAGTGACTTTGTTATGAGCTTTAAAAGTTCATGCTTTTTTGTTCACTTATATTGTAATGGTATATTGGATATAACATTTGTATTACTCAACTTTTGTTTCTTTTATGTTTTACTGTCATGAGTGTAGTGAAAGATTGATGATGTATATGGATGTTCTATTAATTGAGAATTCTGCTAATGTTGTTGTAAATGTTCTGGATGTATGAATGTATTGAAAAATATATTTTCAAGTAAATTGTGGCATATGCACAAAATCATGTGGTGTATGTTTCAGGTTTAACCATACTGGCGATTAGAAAACGTGATGGAATGGTGTTTTTGATTTATAATAAAAGTTGAACGGTCTTTAAATAAGTGTTTAAAGTTGAGGAGTTGTAGTTGAAATTTTGTTAAATTTGAAAGAATTTATTGAAATTAACTCTTTTATTTTGTTTAAGGTATGGGAAGTCAAATTATGTGCGTAATGAACTCTAGTTTAAGGTGAGGTTGACAATGGAGGTGATCCATTTTTTTACCTTTTTTTTCTCTATATCTATATTTTTTTCTTTTTATTACGCTCAACTACATTTGAAATTTCTACATTATCATGGACTGGAAATAAACATAGAAATTTACATGAATAGTTTTTCAGCACTTTTGTTTAAATTATCATAGATGATTTCGCCTCATTATTACTACCTCAAATATAAAAAGTTATATTATAAGCAAAAATTTAGGCTCAAATTAATTCAACTTAATAAAAGAAAATTAATATTAAGCACATTAAGTGTATTCCTTTCTCTATAAATAATTTGTCTTACTCTATTTAGCTCGAATTATTTTTCATGATCGTGTATTCATTCGATACCTCCGCTTAGAAAAAGTTATAAATGACTTATACATTATAAGTTGAGTTGTACATCATACTTGATGCTTGACTAGTATGCTAAATGATTTTATAGTTCACAATTTTCATTGTTTAGGAGACATAAACACAATTTTGATTGAATTGATGTGTAAGCCATATGCGACATTTAGGAAATAGATCACTTCCGGTAAAGAGGATTATGTTTGTGAAATCATGACAGCCCGTACAAAAATGGACGATCATAATCATCTCGACATGTATGCTGATGTGATAAGATATTTTTTAATTTTTAATTTTTCTTATTTTATCATTTTGTAAGACTAAATCTGGACCGTCCATTCTTGAAATGGACAGCCTAGAATCAACATGATTCTCTTTTGTTCCATGGAACAGGAGAGAATCCTGATCCCTACATTTATATGCATTTACTACATCTCTAAAATTAAATTTGCAATCATATATTGAATATTAGATAATATTTTAATTGATTAAAAAAGTTTTTATTAATCTTCAATTTTTTAAGCTCTTCAAAACTTGTAAAAACTACAAGAAAAAATTCTTCTTCCCTGTAATTTGCCTACACAATACCAATCCCTCTAATTTTAAAAAATAAATATATTCTGTTTAAAATCTGTTAATTTAGGTGTGAAAAGATAATTTTATCCCGTCACCTATTTCGATTAAACCATTTCTCTAAACCAAAATATAAGTCGACCCGAGATTTTTTAGGTTTAGATGAATTATAGTTTGAACATTAAAATAAAATTAATTTTAATATTTTCAGAATTAAGAATAAAACGAGGAGTAATATTGGTATTACTCAATATGTAAACAATGTTATTTTAAAATTTAACAATTCTGAATTTTTTATTACTAAAACTCAATATAAAAAGATGTCTAGGTAATTTTTTAAACTAGACAGTGTGTAGTGTGCGTCATTTAAACAAATTACAACCCTTTTGAGAAAATTTACCAAAATAAAAATAAAAGCTCTTAAACACTAAAGGAGAAAATTGTCTAAAAAAAAGGAGAAAATTGAGCCTGATCTGATCGACGAAGAACAACGAAGGATGTAGAAGCTAATAGAATTTCTCATGTTTTCCTCTCTCAGCCCAAACGCAAAATCTAAAATTGGAAGTGTGAAGAACGCTCTCGAATCCTCTCTAAACATCCTATATAATGATCGCCTCAAACCATCACTACAAATCAAGAAAAAGAATCACAAACAATTCCCAGTTTCTACTAAATTTCTATCATCAACCGCCATCGCCTATTTTCATATTAGCATAGAAATCAAGCAAAGATGTCGCTGATTCCCAGCTTCTTCGGCGGTCGCAGGAGCAACGTGTTCGACCCCTTTTCTTTGGACATTTGGGATCCATTTGATGCGTTTCCTTTTTCTACCTCCTTATCAAATGCAGTACCCTCCTCCGCCCGTGAGACCTCTGCTTTTGCCAATACTCGCATCGACTGGAAGGAGACTCCGGAAGCTCATGTTTTCAAGGCAGATCTTCCTGGGCTGAAGAAGGAGGAAGTTAAGGTAGAAGTTGAGGAAGGTAGAGTGCTGCAGCTAAGCGGAGAGAGGAGCAAAGAGCAGGAGGAGAAGAACGACAAGTGGCACAGAGTTGAGAGAAGCAGTGGAAAATTTTTGAGGAGGTTCAGGTTGCCGGAAAATGCAAAGATGGATCAAGTTAAGGCAAGCATGGAAAATGGGGTGCTTACTGTGACTGTGCCTAAGGAGGAGGTCAAGAAGCCTGAAGTCAAGGCCATTGATATCTCTGGCTGAGGTTTTTGATTCTTTCTTTCTGAGTTGTTGAATGTTAAGGTTCCTCTGTTAGTTGTCGTGGACGTGATGGTTAAATAATTGTGTTTGTGTGTGTGTTTAGACGAGTTTATTGAGTGTTTGTACATCTTGATCTTGTTTAATATGTGTGGTCGAATGGAGTATTTGGGTTAATGTGATTACAATATCATAATTTTCTTCTTCTTATTTTTTCTCCATTTCTTAATCTTCTTGTTTGCTATATATCACGTTTTTTTGTCAACGACAGGGGTGTAAAAACACCCCAACAAGAAAATTTCATTCAATACTCAAAAAAATTACAATATTGAAGAAAGATGAATACCAGATCTGTGTTTAGTTTTAACGAATAAAACGTAATGAAATCAAATCAGGTGCTGATTAAAATGAAAGAGTGAAGAAGTATAGGGAGGGAGGGGAGATGATCTCCGTTGAGAAAGAAATGGTGGAAATAGTGAATTAGAAATGAAATTACATAATCTTTAATTTATATTTATATTATATTAAAATATTTTAAACATTGGGGTTCACCAATTACTTAATGGAGTTCACCAATTACGTACAAGTTATTAATTCTTAGAGGGGTTTACCAAATACGTACAAATTAATAATTTTTGAAGGGTTTCACCAAATCTGTAGAGCAAAGCCATTCTCATCCGTAGCTATTACACCAATAACCATATGTCTAGCTAGTCACCATATGTACATGGCTAATCGCCAAATGTACATTGCTGATCGCCATATATGTATGGCTAATCGTCATATATACATGAAAAATCACCATATGTTTATGGCGAATTGTCACTGCTATGGTGTTTAGTGGACACGGGCTAAAAGTATGTAACAACAACATTTAAGGCCCAAAAACAACCAGGAGGCCCCTGAACATTATTGTCTAATGGCGATTAGTCTGGAACCATGGCGATTAGGACCTCCTAAGTGGTGACTAGGACATAAATGCTATAGTTATTTTGTTACACATAGTCATTTTTACCACTTAGTTATTTATATGTAAATAGTCATTTTCGTGACGATCGTTTTCACAACTTAACAGTTCTGAATTTTTTATCACTGAAATTTAATATGAAAGAATGTCTATGCAATTTTTTAAACTAGACAGTATGTAGTGTGTGTTATTTAAACAAATTACAACCCTCATAGAAAATTTCCCAAAATAAAAATAAAAGCTCTTAAAGGCTAAAGGAGAAAATTGTGTAAAAAAAACAGGAGAAAAATGGGCGTGATCTGATCGACGAAGAACAACGAAGGATGTAGAAGCTAATGGAATTTCTCATGTTTTCCTTTCTCAGCCCAAACGCAAAATCTAAAATTGGAAGTGTGAAGAACGCTCTCGAATCCTCTCTAAACATCCTATATAATGATCGCCTCAAACCATCACTACAAATCAAGAAAAAGAATCACAAACAATTCCCAGTTTCTACTAAATTTCTATTATCAACCGCCATCGCCTATTTTCATATTAGCATAGAAATCAAGCAAAGATGTCGCTGATTCCCAGCTCCTTCGGCGGTCGCAGGAGCAACGTGTTCGACCCCTTTTCTTTGGACATTTGGGATCCATTTGATGGGTTTCCTTTCTCTACCTCCTTATCAAATGCAGTACCCTCCTCCGCCCGTGAGACCTCTGCTTTTGCCAATACTCTCATCGACTGGAAGGAGACTCCGGGAGCTCATGTTTTCAAGGCTGATCTTCCTGGGCTGAAGAAGGAGGAAGTTAAGGTGGAAGTTGAGGAGGTAGAGTGCTGCAGCTAAGCGGAGAGAGGAGCAAAGAGCAGGAGGAGAAGAACGACAAGTGGCACAGAGTTGAGAGAAGCAGTGGAAAATTTTTGAGGAGGTTCAGGTTGCCGGAAAATGCAAAGATGGATCAAGTTAAGGCAAGCATGGAAAATGGGGTGCTTACTGTGACTGTGCCTAAGGAGGAGGTCAAGAAGTCTGAAGTCAAGGCCATTGATATCTCTGGCTGAGGTTTTTGATTCTCTCTTTCAGGGTTGCTAAATAATTGTGCTTGTGTGTGTCTTTGCCGAGTTTTATGAGTGTTTGTACATCTTGATCTTGTTTAGTATGTTAGTATGTGTGGTATAAATGGAGTATTTGGGTTAATGTCATATAATATCATAATTTTCTGTCTGCTTATTTTTTTCTCTGTTTCTTAATCTTCGTTCTTGCTATCTGATTTCTACACAGGGACGGACCGATATTAGTCCCGGGGCACGTGACCCTGAGCTCTCGTTTTATTTTATTTTTCTTGATATTAACTGTAATTGATATATAATTTTAATTTATAGTGTATTTTTTGTGTAAGATGACATGATTTATTGATGATTGTATCTTATCTCTAAAAGAGAAGTATTGGGTTTAAATCTCAATATCACCAATATTTTTATATTTTTTGTTATTTTGTTATTTATGTTTAATGTTAATTTTTAACATTGTATTCTTTTTTTAATTTTTTTGACTCATTTATTGTTTTTTTATTTTTTATGTAATTTGTTTTATTAAATATTTTGATCTAATAGTACTTTCATTTTTTTCTCTCATGACTTTTTTATTGGTTGCTTTTATTTTATTATACAATTCTTTTACTCTCAACTATACAATTTATATTGTTTCATTTTATAAATATTAATTAAAGTTAAATAGTCATTTATGTATTTTTAGTACTCTATGGTTCGTATAAAAGAAGTTAAAATTTTAAATACTAATTTAAGCGTATAATTTGTTTTGAAATTTTAATTAATATAATATATACTACGTTTTCCTAGCAAATGTTATTTTGATATATTTAAATTATTTACATTTATACAAATCAGGTAAAATTTACTTAAAAACGAAGAAGATAATATCTGATTCAATACATTTATATGAGTTAAAAATTTGTTGGTTGATTTAATTTGATTATGTCTAAAAAATATGAACTCTAGAATAAAATTCTATCACTAGTAATAAATAAGTTTTCAAATATTATAATTTTTAGAAAAGAAAAAAATCAAACAAACACACTTATATTTTTATTTCTTTTAGTGTTCCTCCTAAATTAAAATCTTGGATCCATCACTACTTTTACACACTCTAATGTTGAGGAAAGATATATACCAAGACTAGTTATTGTTAACATAAAGGGTTTATTGTAAATACTTTATATTTTCTATTGTTATTGTTAGGGGTGTTTTTGATCTTTTCCTCTCTTTAGAAAGAGAGGTTTGCTTCTTGTATAAACTCGGTTGTCTTCTGGGTTTAGTAGTATCGATGTATCTTTCTTCAACTGCTTCTTCCCTTTTTGATCTTTTTCCTCATTCTCTTCTATTCTATAATTTTCTAAGGTTTCCTTCATGGTATTAGAGCCAATTTGACTCACGTCAACGATCCATGGCAGAAACCAAAAATCCATCTTCGGAAACCCAGGAAACCACAGCTACTAGAATTGTGTCTCAAGCCAATTCTCAAACTAACTCTCAAATTCCTTCTTCAACCTCTACTTAAAACTTTTCCCTTAATTTCTCTTCTGTTTCTGAAACTCCTTCTCACTTGCCCATTTTCCTTCTCTCTAATATCTATAATCTGATTTTAATCAGATTAGACTCAAGCAATTTTGTTTTATGGAAGTACCAGATCTCGGCGATACTGAAAGCCCACATGGTGTATGGTTATGTTGATGGATCGCGTAGCTGTCCTCCTCCCTGCGTCAAGAACAACGATGATTCTGAGTCAAGAAATCCTTGTTTTGACTAATGGGTGGCACAAGATCAAGCGCTTATGACCTTGAACAATGTTACCCTCTCACCTATTGCCCTATCCTATGTCGTTGGGTGAAAAACATCGAAGGAGCTATGGGATTCAATCGAGCGCAGGTTCTCCACTGTGTGAAGGATGAACATTCTCTAACTTAAATCATACTTGCAATCTGTCACAAAGAAGGCTTCTGAAAGCATAGACTCTTACATTCAACGGATTAAAGAGGTCAAGGATAAATTAGTTTTCATTTCTAATTGTGTAGATGATGAGGATATCCTTATTTACGTGCTTAATGGTCTACATGCTGAGTATAACTCCATAAGAACATCAATTAGAACTCGGACAGAACCTTTTGTTTTAGAATAATAACATGTCCTTCTTAAGTTTGAAGAACATTTCTTAGAAACTCAACAAAGGAGTCAAGATTCAGTCTTTCCAAATACATCTTTACTTGCATCATTTTCTAATCGAGGTACCAATCAAGGTAGAAGTTAACGAAACTATAGAGGTAATAGAGGTGGTGGTAGGTTTAATTCAACTCGAGGAGGTAGAACTCCTAATTGGACTTCCTAATCTTTACCGTAGGTTATTGGAGCTCCCTCTTCACAAAGTAATCAGTCCTTCAGGAACAACACTAATAGTAATCAAGATACTCAAAGTTATTTCCATAATGGCAGAATCAAATGTCAGATATGCCAAAATATGGAGCATAGTGTTGTTGACTGTTACCACAGACTCAACTTCTCCTATCAAGGCAGAAACCCATCCTCAATCTAGCAGCCATGACAGCCATGTGTCAACATTCTCAACCCACTGACTCTCAGGTATGGTTGACTGATACGAGTTGTAATTCTCATCTTACACCTGATCTCAACAACATGTTCTCCACCTCCGAATATCATGGCGAAGATATTATTTCCATTGGAAATGGGCAGTCCCTGCCAATTACTCACACTGGTTCTGGTAACATTCATACTTCTTCCTCTTCCTTTCCCTTAAATCAAGTTTTCTGTGTTCCTACTTTATCTTTCAATCTACTTTTTGTTCACAGATTTTGTCTTGATAATAACTGTATGTTTATATTTGATGTTTCATATTTTTGGATTCAAGATAAAACTACAAGCCAAATATTGCATAAAGGGCCTAGTATCAATGGTCTTTATCCCTTTCCATCATGCTCACCTACCTAAAGTGTTGCTTTGCTTGGTGCTAAAACCTCTGATTTGCTTTGGCACTCTAGGTTAGGACATCCCACACACACTATTACTAGACAAATTTTGAATATAGC
>QANY01001076.1:0-10572 GCA_003255025.1 Datisca glomerata
ATGCTTGTTGATAGACTTAAAAGAGTGCTCCCTGATTTTATTGGTAGCAACCAGACTGCTTTTGTGCCAGGGAGGAGAATTGCTGACAACATCCTCTTATCTCAAGAGCTGGTTAGAGGTTACCATAGGCCTTCTAATAGTCCCAGATGTGCTTTCAAGGTTGATATCAAAAAGGCTTATGATAGCTTGAATTGGGAGAGTATCGGGAGAATCTTTGACTGCTTGGGCCTTCCTAATCATTTCTCTAACTGTGTGATGGAGTGTATCTCCTCTCCTTCTTTCTCTATTGTGGTCAATGGTGAGTTGACTGGCTACTTCTCTGGTGCTAAAGGGCTTAGACAGGGTTATCCTATCTCTCCATATCTGTTTGTGTTGGTTATGGAGGTTCTATCTGGTATTCTCAAGCATGCTTCTCATAAAGCGGACTTTGGCTATCACTGGAGGTGTAAGGAGCTTGGTATTGTTAACTTGTGCTTTGCTGATGATCTCTTTATCTTCTGTAAGGGTGATATTACTTCTGTTCAACTTATTATGGAGAGCTTAAACTTGTTTGATGCCATGTCTAGTCTTCAACCTAATCTACAAAAAAGTCAGATTTTCATGTCTGGGGTCCATCCATCCACTTCTCAAGCAATTCTGGACTTGTGCAATTTCAGCATTGGGGAGCTTCCTATGAGATACTTGGGGGTTCCTTTGATTTCCTCAAAGCTTAGAAAAACAGATTGTATCACCCTAGTAGACCATATCACACCAGGGTGAAGTCTTGGGAGTCTAACTACGTTTCTTATGCTGGAAGATTACAGTTGGTTAAATCCGTGCTCTATGCTATTTTTCAATACTGAGCTGGCTTATTTATTCTTCCCAAGAAGATCTTAAATATGATTCAGGTGGTTATTAGGAATTACTTGTGGAACGCATCAGCTGTAAAGCATTCTGGTGCTAAAGTGGCTTGAAGTGACTTGTGCCTTGATAAGTCCCAAGGAGGTTTGGGCCTTAGAGATCTCTCTCTAGCTAATGAAGTGGCTGTGGCTAAGCATTTCAGGTTCCTGGTCTCTTTCGATAGAGCTTCCCTTTGGAAGGATTGGTGCAAGTTTTTCTTGATCAAGAAGAGCTCTATCTTCTTGGTTAAGCTTGCCACTAATCCTTCTTGGAGTTGGAGGAAAATTCTGAAAATCAGAGACAAGTTTGCTGGGTATTGCAAAGCTCTTTGTGGGAAATGGTGTGCAGATGTGCAGATCTCTCTTCTATTGGACCCTTGGCACCCTTTGGGGGCTCTTTCTCAAAGGTTTGGTCCTAGGATTTATTTTGGTACAGGTTGGGATTGGACTACCAAGGTCAGCTCAGTGATCCAAAATGCAGCTTGGAACTGGCCTATTTCTAACTCCCATGACCTTATCACTATTAGAGAGGTCCATCTTCCTCCTCCTAAAGAGTCCTTTTTGGACTCCTGGATTTGGACTCTTTCTCCCTCTGGTCTTTTCTCTTTGGGGCACACTTATAGGAAACTGGCTCGAGCTGGTGAAAAAGTGAGATGGGCTCCTCTTATTTGGTTTAAGAAGCATATTCCTAGCTATAGCTTTATTACTTGGCTTGCTGTTCTTAATAGGCTTGCAACTATGGATAGATTGGCTGCTTGGACCTCCTCTCCTCGGTCTTCCAATGTTAGTAGTTGTGTACTTTGCTTGCATCCTTCAGAATCTTTTGAACCCTTGTTTGTTTCTTGCCCTTATTCTAGTTTTATTTGGCATAATTTGGTTGGTTTGTGTGGCTTGGTGTCTTCTCCTACGAACTGGAATCAACTTATCTCCTGGCTCCTTGTGAAAGTTAAGAAAGGCTACTTCTTGGGCCTTATTTTGAAGCTTATGTTTAGCTCGTTTGTCTACCATATCTGGAGAGAGAGAAATAATCGAGTCTTTGAGGGCAAAATGAGGGACAAGAAAGTGGTCTTGGCTTGCATTACAAATGCCATTAAAGGTAGATTTTTTAGCGTTAAAGGATTTTCTGTGACTGAAGATAACAAAACCATTCAGTTTGCCTGCGGATTGAATGCCTTTATTTTTGACAATTAAGCTTGGTTATTCTGTTTCTTTAGGATGTTATCTCTTGTAATCTTCTGTTAGTGTTTGGGAGCCTCCAGCTTGTGTGTTGGCTGGTTCCTTTTTTGTTTCTTTTGCCTAGGGTATGCCCCTCGTATATTTGTATGTTTCTTCTTCGTTTTATACAATTTTTTAATTTACCAAAAAAATAAGTCGAAAAGACACAATTTGATGTATTTAGGGCAAAACTAGGCAAACTTGACTAAACTTTGATCTTTTGGGCAGGACATGTACTCAAACTGACATTTGTCACTCAATACGCGTTTAGGATAAGCCTTTGACTTTTGTTGTCATTTTAGATGCTTCTAGTGTCATACGGAGTCAAAGGACTCAATGGGACGTGTTTAGGACCAAACAATAAATTGGATCTTCTAGGCATGGCATGTACTTGGACTGATTTTGACACCCAACACACATATAGGATGTGAACTTAGAGTGGTGTGGTCATTTTAGGTGCTTCTAGGGCCATACCCAAACTGAATTTTGAATCCCAATACATGTTAGGGATAGCAATTTGGAGCATTGTGGTCATTTTAGGTGCTTCAAGTGCCATGCGGAGTCAAAAAGGCCCAAATGAGACGTGCTTTGGGCTAAATTAGATGAAGTTGGTCAAACTTGGATCTTTTAGGCATGGCATGTACTCGAACTGAGTTTTGACACTCAATAGACAGTTATGATAAGAATTTAGAGTGTTGGGGTCATTTTAAGTACTTCTAGTGCGATACAGATACAAAACGACCAATTGAGACTTGTTACGCCCAAACTAGATGAACTTGGCTACACTTAGATCTTTTGGGCATGGCATGTAATCGAACTAACTTCTGACACCCAATACATGTTTGGGAAAATAATTAGGTGCGTCTAGGGCCATATAGAGTAAAAATGACGCAA
This sequence comes from Datisca glomerata, assembly GCA_003255025.1. Classification (NCBI taxonomy): domain Eukaryota; kingdom Viridiplantae; phylum Streptophyta; class Magnoliopsida; order Cucurbitales; family Datiscaceae; genus Datisca; species Datisca glomerata. The sequence continues at coordinate 2,988 of QANY01001076.1, forward strand.
TGGGACATATTTAGGCCCAAACTAGATGAACTTGGTTAAACTTGGATCTTTTGGCATAGCATGTACTCGAACTGACTTTTGAAACTCAATACATGTTTGAGATAAGAATTTTAGAGTGTTGTGGTCATTTTAGGTGCTTACATTGCCATTCAAAGTCAAAAGGACCTAATGGGACGTGTTTAGGCCCAAATTAGATGACCTTGGCTAAATTGGATCTTCTGGGCATGACATATATTAAGGATAAATATTTGTAGTGTTGTGGTCATTTTTGTTTCTTCTAGTGTGACACGGAATCGAAAAGACCCAATGTGATATGAACGCCACCGATGATTTACGATGAAACCCGATAACAATGATGGTTCAAGAACCCTAAGAACGTGAAAGACAAGATTGTTGAGCCTTAACCCGTTATCTAGCAAGATAAGAACTAAGACTACGAAGGATAGAAACGCCACACCAAGAAACCTAAGGATCACTCAAGAATCAAGGTGATAAGTTTGGTTGTTTGAACGCCACAAGACTAACTTGATAAGTTCAAAGAGTTCTTTCAACAAGAAAGAGGACACACCTCACAATAACATAATTTTTTTTTCAATATTCATAACATGATTACAAATTTCGTGGGTACCATGTTTTATACTTGGAACAACCCTCCAATAATAGGAAAAACATTAATTTTAGCTTTGAAACAACACCAACATTAAAGTAAATAAGTTCCCACGTTCTTAGACCTTTTTTGACTACTAATAATATGTAAATATCACTAATTGACTGTGAACAATGTATTTAAGCATAACCAATCCATGCTAGATTCATCCCCCTATTTAATAGCCTTGAAAATAGTCCAATTCATGCCCTTTCATGGCCTTATCTTGATGAACACGTTTTTGTAGGTTCATTATCCTTTTCAATTGCTTTTGTATGCTAATTGACTATGAACAATGTATTTAAGCATAACCAATCCAAGCTAGATTCATCCCCCTATTTCATAGCCTTGAAAATAGTAATAAGTTTCTTTTAAAAGCAGTTTTCCATTCATCACTTTCTTTCATTCTAATTTGGTGATATCCATTCTTAAGATCAATCTTTGTAAAAATACAAGAACCATGCAATTCATCCAGCATATCATCTAGTCTAGGAATAGGATGATGATATTTTACCGTTATGTTGTTAATGGCTCGGCAATCTACTCACATCCTCCATGTACCATCTTTCTTAGGAACTAGCAGCACCGGAACTGCACAAGGACTCATACTTTCACGCACATAACCCTTCTCCAATAATTCACTTACTTGCCTTTTAAGTTCCTTTGTTTCCTCTGGATTGCTCCTATAGGCAGGTCGGTTTGAAATGAATTTGATGTTCGATTCCACGAATTGGTGGTAAGCCATGAGGTATCTCTTCGGGAAAGACATCATCAAACTCCTGCAAAAGAGAAACAATAATGTGCGGCAAAGAATCGACAAGATTATTAGTACATAAAAAGGCCTCCTTGTACATAAGTACAATAAAGGATTGATGTGAAAATATTGCTCTCTTGATCTCACATTTTTTTGCAGTATAAGTGATTTTTTCCTCTCTTGCTCTCACTAAGGCTGAAATGCTCTCTTTTTCTTTTCCCTTAGTTTCTTTTCTCTTATTTTCTTTCCTCTCAATTTCAGCCTTTCTTTTTCTCTCTTCTTTTCATTTGATCTTTTGAACTTTACTTGATCCTCCATAACCTGTTTTTGAGTTAATGGAACAAGAGTAATAAGTTTCTTTTCAAAAGTAAAAGAAAACTTATTTTTGAATCCATCATGTGTAGCCCTTCGATCATATTGTCATGGTCTCCCCAACAATATATGACATGCATGCATAGGAACCACATCACAAAGCACCTCATTCTCATATTTGCCAATGGAAAATGCTACCAACACTTGCTTTGTCACCTTTGATTTCGCCACATTCATTCAGCCATTGAAGCCGATAAGGACGAGTGTGTTTTAAGGTTGTTAAGGACAACTTCTCCACCAAATCAGTGTTGGCCACGTTTGTGCAAATTCTAAAGGTGGAATTTCATCAACTACTTCCTCCTCATTCTCTGATTCAAGCTCACCTTAGGCATTTATCACCATCGCCCTTTTTTTTACACATTATTGGCTAGCTAGGTGACCCCGCCCTTGACATTTAAAACACTTAATATCACGGGTTTTAGAAATAGAAGTTTCGATGTTACCTAGAGAAGTGTTCGTCGTGGGTTTGGCATTCTTAGATTGTTCAAATTTTGACTTGCTTTGTTACTGCTCATCCCTTTTAGGGGCTGTCTTCCATGTACTAGTGGAAGCCACAAGTTGTCCTCTCCTAGCCAATCCTTTGCATTTGAGTTGTTCCTCCACTTTTATGGTTTGATGCACCATATCCGACAACTCGACATAGTGTTGTAACTCAACTATATCCGCAATTTCACGATTTAAACCATGCAAAAACCTAACCATGGTGGCTTCACGGTCCTCTTCCACATTTTCCCGGATCATAGCTAGCTCCATCTCCTTGTAGTATTCATCTACACTCTTGGAACCTTGAGTTAGCCTCTGAAGTTTTTGAAACAAACTCCTATAATAGTGGCTTGGTACAAAACGTCTCATCATAAGTAATTTCATCTCCTCCCAAGTGCCCACGTGTGGCTCTCTATTCCTTCTTCTATTATTTTGTAATTGATCCCACCAAACAATGGCATAATCTGTGAATTCAATTGCTGCCAACTTAATCTTCTTTATCTCCAAATAGTTGTGACAATCAAACACCATCTCTACTTTAGTTTCCCACTCCAACTAAGCTTCCGGATCATTTTTACCTTAAAAAGATGAGATTTTGATCTTTAAGTTTCCTAGATCATTATCCCTCCTAGGTCTACCCATCCTAACTTCTCTATTCCCATAACCACGCTCAAACCTACCCTGGTTCATATATGGCTCTTCAAACTCCTCCAATTTCGCTTCTTCCTCAGCATTATCCCAACGAACACGTCCACCTCGCTGTCTATTAAGAATTTCGTGTTGCTGCCCCCTGGTGTTCCCATTTCTACCCTATCCAACCTCTCTTGAATAGGTTCGAATTCAGCCCTCAGCATAAGCCTCATTTCACAAACACTCCCTCGCGTGTTTCACTCAACAATTATTCACTCACTCTCGTGTTTTCACTCTAAACGGCTTTTACCCTCTTATGGTCTCACACACTCTTACATTTTTCCACTCTTTTGTGTCTCTTTAGCCTGTGATCAAACTCAAGTAACCAAATAAAAATATCCGGCACCAATTCAAAATGAGAAATAACCAAAACTCATAAATGGTCAAAATTTGAATGCGGTAGAAAAGGAATGGAATACATGGTTCCTATGGTTTCAATAATTACCCAAAATTCACACAAGTCTGTAACGGATTTTGATAACTCTATTTTTTTGGGTCAAAAGAGTTGAGAAAATGAGAAATAGGATTGGAACAAAAAAATTCTTATTGCTTTTGTTTTTTGTAGACTCCTCAACTTCTTTTTTTTTTCTTCTAATTTTCTCTCCTTTTTTTGCTTTTTTTTCTTGATACAGAAAGAAATAAGAAAAAAATAAAGATAAATGATAGTCAAATTTGCCTCAGAACCAAAGCTTTGATACCAAAAGATATGAACCCCAACGATGAAACCCGATAACAATGACGGTTCAAGAACCCCAAGAATGTGAAAGACAAGATTGTTGAGCCTTTACCCGTTATCTAGCAAGATAAGAACTAAAACTACGAAGGATAGAAACGCCACACCAAGAAACCTAAGAATCACTCAAGAATCAAGGTGAAAAGTTTGGTTGTTTGAACGCCACAAGACTAACTTGATAAGTTCAAAGAGTTCTTTCAACAAGAAAGAGGACACACCTCACAATAACATAAACTTGTTTTCAATATTCATAACATGATTACAAATTTCGCGGGTACCATGTTTTATACTTGGAACAACCCTCCAAGAATAGGAAAACCATTAATTTTAGCTTTGAAACAACACCAACATTAAAGTAAATAAGTTCCCACGTTTTTAGACCTTTTTATACTACTAATAATAAGTAAATATCACTAATTGACTGTGATAGTCCAATTCATGCCCTTTCATGGCCTTATCTTGATGAACACGTTTTTGTAGGTTCATTATCCTTTTCAATTGATTTTGTATGCTAATTGACTATGAACAATGTATTTAAGCATAATCAATCCAAGCTAGATTCATCCCCCTATTTCATAGCCTTGAAAATAGTCCAATTCATGCCATTTCACGGCCTTATCTTGATGAACACGTTTTTGTAGGTTCATTATCCTTTTCAATTGCTTTTGTATGCTAATTAGACTCTTCAATGACCTTGATGACATGGATAAAGCCTTGATTTTCATTTGGACCCACATTGGGCTTCACTTTTCCAAAATCATTCCAATTCTCTTGAATCAGCCCAATAAGTGCTTTTTTGAAATTTTGGGCTCTAAGTCTTGTAATTGGACCACCAGGGACTGATAAAGGATCCTGTGCAAGTTTCGCTACATTCTCGCGTTTACGCTCAGCCCCACATCGATTTTCAGCTCCTAGATTTGCATCACAAAGGGGCGTGTGTAGGCCCAAACTAGATGAACTTTGCTAAACATGGATCTTTTGGGCATGGCATGTACTCGAATTGAGTTTTGACACCCAATACCCATTTAGGATAAGAATTTGGAGTGTTGTGGTCATTTTTTGTGCTTCAAGTGTGATACAGAGTCAAAAAGACCCAATGGAACTTGATTATGCCCAAACTAGATATGAACTTGGCTACACTTAGATCTTTTAGGCATGGCATGTACTCGAACTAATTTTTCACACCCAATACACGTTTGGGATAAGATTCTGTAGCGTTCTGGTCGTTTTATGTGCTCTAATGTGATACGGAGTCAAAATGACCCATGGGATGTGTTTAGGTCCAGACTAGATGAACTTGGCTAAACATGGATCTTTTGGGCATGGCATGTACTCGAACTGAGTTTTGACACCCAATACATGTTTCGGGTATGAATTTGGAGTGTTTTTGTCATTTTTGGTGCTTCTAGTGCGTTACAGAGTCAAAAAGACCCAATGGAACTTGATAATGCCCAAACTAGATCTTTTAGGCATGGCATGTAGTCGAACTAATTTTTCACATCCAATACACGTTTGGGATAAGATTCTGTAGCGTTCTGGTCGTTTTATGTGCTTCTAGTGCCATACAGAGTCAAAATGACCCATGGGACGTGTTTAGGTCCAGACTAGAAGAACTTGGCTAAACATGGATCTTTTGGGCATGTCATGTACTCGAACTGAGGTTTGACACTCAATACACGTTTAGGACTAGAATTTAGAGTGTTTTCATCATTTTGGGGCTTTTAGTGCGATCCGGAGTCAAAAAGACCCAATGGATCTTGATTATACCCAAACCAGCCGAACATAGCTACAGTTAGATCTTTTAGGGATGACATATACTTGAACTAACTTTTCACACCCAGTATACGTTTGGGATTAGATTCTGAGGTGTTCTGGTTGTTTTATGTGCTTCTAGTGCCATACGGAGTCAAAAAGATCCAATGGGACGTGTTAAACTCCATACCAGATGAACTTGGCTAAACTTGGATCTTCTTGGCATGGCATGCACTTGAACTGACTTTTGACACCCAATACACGTTTGGATAAGAGTTTGGAGTGTTGTGGTCATTTTAGGTGCTTCTATGTGACATGGAGTTAAAAAGACCAGAGAGAGTCTCACCTCTCTCTAGAACCTTTCCCTCAATTCGCCGCCTAAGGTTCTCCTCACCAGTGATTTTGTTTGCCTTGGCCTTGGGCTCCACCGAGCTCAGGGTCGGCCTCCTCCCCCTCTTCTAATTTCGATGAAGTTGCAGGTGCGGGGAGTTTTGATATTCGTGCTTCCTGATTGCATAGATCTGCCGCGCATCGGAGGAAGAAGCTGGGTGAAGCGCAACAGCTATGGATCTCGGCCTTTATTCTTCGTCGTCCCTGAGTTCTGTGCCATCTCCGTGTTCTGAGTTCTGCGTAGATCTGAGGAGGTAAGGTTCAGGTGAATTTGTACGTGTGGATCTCTACCTCCCCTGCGCCGTTGCTCGAGCGAGTAGTCTTTGAGGTATCCACCTTCCGCTACAGAGCCATGAAGACCATTTTCTCGAGTTCATGTTCAAGGTGTTATGCTCATCGAAGGTGGGGCTCGAGTCTTCTCTCCGTTGGAGCTTCCCCCATAGAGACATGGGACAGTTTCTAGTATGGTTTTGTTCATTTCTCCTTGCACAATGTTACTGGAAAATTAGTTTCAAGATTCGTGACGGCTGGTATTTATCGCTGGTGCCATGACGGGTAGTTGGTCTATTTCTACGGTGGTCGCCATCCTAATTAGAGCTGGGACTTCCCCTAATTAGAGCAAGGATTGCTGCTCTCTATCCTTTTACGTTGTTGTCTCCCTGGTTGTTTCTTGTGAATTGATCGAGGCCCTTATTTACTCATTGACTGTGTCAGAAGAGGTTGCATCTCCCGGGTTTTCCATTACCGAGGTTTCATGGTGAGGTCGCTTATTTGGTTATGCTCGATTGCTGAGAGATGTCTGATCAGATCTGAGCTACTTGATGTGCTAGTTACTTGTCCTGTGACAGACGAGACTGCATCTATTGGGTTCTACTTTGCCGAGGCAGCCTAATGAGGTCTCTCGTTTGGTCGTTCTAAGTTTCTGGTTGTTGAGTTGTTCTTGGTTTGATTGTTCGATATCTATGTGATTAGTCTGGTTTATGTAGTTATTTTATGGTGCACATTGGTTATTCTTGTGATACTGCTAGGATTGATAGTGTAGGCTATTAGTTGAGTTGTCCGTGCTTTTCTGGTGTGGTGTAGCTTCTGCTTTGGTTTGTTTTGTGCGATTCCTAGGTGTGATTCATGTGATGTACCTTCGTTTCGGTACTGTCCTTGTTCGTTTGTCATGCGTGCTCTTTGTGCAACATTATAGTGTATTTTTATTGTCTATCTAGCTATGAGGGTAGTACTATAATGTATGTTGTATACATGGGGTATGCACATTGTACTTATGTTATTCTTTTGGTTAATATATTTTTACATTTGACAAAAAAAAAAGTCAAAAAGACCCAATGGAACTTTTGTAGACTCGAACTTGACTAAACATAGATCTTTTGGGCATGACATGAACTCAAACTAATTTTTGACACCCAATATACGTTTGGGATAAGATTTTGAAGTTTGGTGATCATTTTAGGTGCTTCTAGTGCCATACAAAGTCAAAAAGACTCAACGGGACATGCTTAGGCTCAAACTAGATGAACTTGGCTAAATTTGAATCTTTTGAGCATGACATGTATTCTTTTTTCGGTAAAAAAAAATACATGTCATGCTCAAAAGGTAAAGCTGACTTTTGACACCCAATACACATTTTTTTTTCGGAAAATAAAAAATTTGTATAAACTGAAGAAGAAACATACAAATATACAAGGGGCATACCCTAGGCAAAAGAAACAAATTGAACCTGCCAACACACAAGCTGGAGGCACCCAAACACTAACAG
>QANY01001086.1:0-35871 GCA_003255025.1 Datisca glomerata
TAGTTTGGGCCTAAACACGTCCCAATAGGTCTTTTTGTCTCCCTAAGCACTAGAAGCACCTAAAATGAGCATAACACTCCAAATGCACATCCCAAACATGTATTGGGTGTCAAAAGTCAGTTCATGTATGTCATGCTACAAAGATCTTAGTTTAGCTAAGTTCATCTAGTTTGTGCCTAAACACGTCTCATTGGGTCTTTTTGACTCCGTATGGTACTAGAAGCACCAAAAATGCCCACAACTCTTCTAATTCTTATCCCAAAATATAATTGGGTGTCAAAAGTCAATTCGAGTACATGTCAAGCCCAAAAGATCCAAGTTTAGCCTGTTTTGTCTAGTTTAGACCTAACTACGTCTCATTGTGTCTTTTTGACTCTGTATGGCACTAGAAACACCTAAAATGATAAAAACACTCCAAATTATTCTCCCAAATGTGTATTGGGTGTCAACAGACCGTTCGAGTACATGTCATACCCAAAAGATCCATTTTTAACCAAGTTGGTCTACTTTTTTCCGGTAAGCAAAAAAAATGCATTAACCTGAAAAATACAAACAAATGTACAAGGGGCATACCCCAGGATATACAAAGCTACAAAGTTAAAAAGAGACAAGCCTAGATAGATAAAGCCGAAACAATTTTAAACCCAAAAAATAAGCCAACTAAAACTCAACCCATTACAAAAACAAACCAAGCTCCTCAATACAAAGAAATAAATTAACATACTCAGCCCCTAAGGAGGCTCAAAAATCAAAAGGTTGTGATCTCAAGTAGCTTGGATAGATAGGTTCGACTCTGAGGCAATGACACCCCTAAGCAACCAAAGCCTATCCCTAATGGAGCCCGAGATAACCTTGATCAAAACAACATTATCCCTAAGTTTTTCCTGGAAGATTCTGAGGTTCCTCTCCCTCCAAATATGGTAGATAAAGCTGTGAACAGAAGCTTCAGAATGGAGCTAACAAGGAACTTACCTTTGGCCTTAGCTAGGAGCCAAGAGATCCATTGACACCAGTTGGAGTGGGGGCTGCTCAAACCACATTTAGCTAGAAGAGTGTCCCAAATTGACCTTGTGGATTTGCATCCCACAAAAAGGTGCTCAGCTGACTCACACCCACACACACAAAATACACATGAAGGGCTAATAGATGTAGGCATGGACCGATGTTCCATTCTATCCTTAGTCAGCAACTTGCCTTTGATAGCCACCCAAGAGAGGAAGCTAAACCTAGGCACATGGCAATTGAACCAAATCAGCTTGGCCCACCTCAAACACTCTCTATCCGGAGCAAGGGCTTTATAGATATCTTTAACTGAGAAAAGCCCTTTCTTACAAGGGGTCCAAGCCCAAGAATCCCTCACTAGAACCTCGGGATGGGGGAGAGGGGTATCTCTAATCTACACAAGCTCAAAAGTGTTTGAAGAGGGTCAATTGCAGCACCCATTTCGAATCACCTTACTCACTCTAGAGTCACTATCCCACCTTGTACCCGAGAGAAGCCTTGGGCCAAATTTGGTAATGAGAACCCCTAAAGGGTGCCATTGATCAGTAAGAAACCTCAAAAACTCCCCATTGCCAATAGTAACTTTGCAAAAGGGAGAGAATTTATCCCTTAATTTCATAATCTTTCTCCAAACCCAAGAGCAAGCAAAAGGAAAAGGATTAATAAAAATGGAGCTCTTTTTCACTAAGAAGGTGAAGCACCAGTCATTCCACAAGGAATAGCAATCATTTGAGACTAAGAACCAAATGTGTCTTGCCACTCAAACTTCATTGGACAGAATCATGTCCTTTAAACCAAGACCCCCCTGAGATTAGGGAAGCAAAGATCCTCCCAAGCTACTTTGGCCCCAGATTGCTTGACCTCATTAACATTCCAAAGATAGTTCCTAAGGGCTGCTTGGACCAATTTAATGACCTTCTTGGGGATAATAAAAAACCCACACCAGAATTGAAACATAGCTGCTAACACTGACTTGATCAATTGAAGCCTCCCAGCAAAAGATAAATATTTTGTTTCCTAAGATCTGATTCTGGCCACAATACTCTCAACCAAGAAGTCACAGTCAGTCTTTCCCAACTTAGAAGTGATAAGTGCATAAAAACGAATTTTATTCAATATTTAAACAATAACATTTGTGAAAAGAAGAGATTAAACATGATGTTTTATGTAATTATTTCACAAATGTTACATTCAGATATTTATTTTGTTTTTAATGTGTTTTCAGGTTACAAAAATAAGCAACTGGAAAATGTGTTCAAAATGATCTAAAACTCTATCTCCAGCTGCTTCCAATTCTCCATGTTCCACCATATGAATTTTGAAATTTGAAATTTAAAGATCAACTCGAAATTTGAATTTCAAATTAGGCACCAAATTCGGAAGATTTGCACTGTTGAAGATAAACAAACGTTACATGATTATCCCAATTTTTCTACAATACAAATCTTATATGGTTGGAAAGATAAGAGATTAATCTTTCATTTGGATATTTTTTCCATATTTTTTGGATCGTTCTAACATGGTCAAAACGCGGGATCAAATATGATTACGATTTTAAAGTAGTGAAGGATAAAGATAAAGATGAGGACCTTAGCTTATCTTTTGAGCTAGAATCTACCATATTTTATCTTGAAGTTTGAATTTTAAATTCTTCTCATGATAAATGGCAAAGAGTCCTACTTGTGCTAGATTTCTTAAAAGGATAATTTTGCTAACTTTGAAAAAGAGAGATATTAGGGAGGAGTTGCTGATTTTTTTGAAGATTGAAGAGCACACAACCTCTATAAAAGGGGGGGCATGTCCCAAACAAAAGGAGGAGGATTTTGAGTTATTTTCTAGTTTAGAAGTATGATCTTTAGTATCTCCATGTGTAGCTAATTTCTTTCTTTGATTCAGTGTAATTTCAAAACCCTAGACACGGTTATTAGTTAATAAATTTCAGAAATTTTCTTTCATTTTCTCTTTCAATTATGTTTATATTCCTGATTTCATTATCTATAAATTCTTTCTTGTTTTCTTGGGTGCGCAACTAGGTGAACATGTTAGTAATTTTATTGCTAGTTTAGAATTTTGATCCGTAATTGTCAAGGCTTTCTAAATAAAAGTAGCAAACTGTTTTCAATGATTATGAATATATTTGTTTGATTACATAAGGAATATAACTCAAGTTTTATAAACCGAACTTGTGTGTTTGTTGCTTGATTCAACCCATATATTTCTTGATTAATTGCTTTCATTAAACTGAATTTAGAGAACTTGTTCTAGTTTGTTTAATAAAAAGAGTTTTAATAAAGAAGCTTTACTTAACGACAAGGTTAGGAAAGATCAAGATAATCGAACTTGTGATTGTTTTAAGGTTGTTATTTTTGAAAGATTGAGAAAGTTATTTCTGATTATTGACTATTGACATATTTCTAGAGGTAGAGAATGAATCATTGACCATATTTCTTATCATATTCTTAACTCTTTAAATCTGTATTTTCTTAATTCCAGTTTCAAATTTTGTTTTCTTTCTTTGTTTACATATCAAACAATCTTCAAACCCCCCCATATTTTATTTTCATATTTTTTTTAGTGTCATTAGTGTGTCTACGAGTTTTCGTTCAATTTTGTTGAGTCTAAATAAGATTTCTAATCACATAATTTCTGGTCAGTATAGAGTCTAGTGTTTATCTTATGGCAATAACACTTAATTAGAAACAATCTCCATCGGGAATGACCCTTGCTTGTTACCATACTCAATAACGATCATATTTATTGTAAGGATTTAAGTTGGTACACTTTTGTGCGTGCCAAGAAGTAATAAGGGGGACTCCCAGGTATCTCATAGGCAAAGAACCCACGGTTAAAGGCATAATCTCCAAAATATGTTGCTGGACAGTATCAGACACCCCTGAAAAGAAGATATGGCTCTTAAGAAGATTAGGCTGAAGCCCATATAAGGCTTCAAAGAGAAGGAGACTCTCCTTAATAATTGAGACTGGTTTCACATTTTCTTTGCAAAAATTGAAGAGATCATCCACAAAGCAAAGATTAACTATATTGAGCTCTTTGCATCTCTAATGGAACTCAAAGTTAGGGTCTTGGGCAGCAAAATGAAGTATGCCAGAAAAAACCTCCATTACTAAAAAAAATAAATAAGGAGAAATAGGGTCTCCTTGTCTGATCCATTTGACCCCTTTAAAGAACCATTTTAGCTCACCATTGATATTAATAGAGAAAGAGGGGGTAGAAATACACTCCATAACACACTTAATGAAATTTTCTGGGAACCCCAAGCAATCAAGGATCCTGCCAATAAGATGCCAATTCACATAATCATAGGCCTTATTCAAATCAATTTTTAGGGCACACCTTGGGCTATTGCCCTTTCTATAGTAGTTTCTAACCAGATCTTGGGATAAGAAAATGTTATCAGCAATTCTTCTCCCTAGAACAAAGGCATTTTAGTTTGGGCTGATTAGATCTGGGAGAACCAGCTTCAACTTATCTGCCAAAAGCTTAGTAATAAAGTTTGTCTACTTTGGGCCTAAACATGTCCAATTAGATCTTTTTGAATCCGTATGGCATTAGAAGTACTTAAAATGATCACAACACTCCTAATCATAAGCGCAAATGTGTATTGGGTGTCAAAGCCCGTTCGACAACATGTCATACCCAAAAGATCTAAGTTTAGCCAAGTTCATTTAGTTTGGGGTTAAACACGCCCCATTAGGTCTTTTTGACTTCGTATGAGACTAGAAGCACCTAAAACAACCACAACAAATTATTTTCTTATCCCAAACGTGTATTGGGTGTGAAAGCTCAGTTCAAGTACATGTCATGCCCAAAAGATCCACGTTTAGCCAAGTTCATCTAGCTTTGAGACTAAACACGTCCCTTTAGTTCTTTTTGACTTTGCATGGCCTTAGAGGCACTTAATTACAACAAAACACTCAAAATTATTATCTCAAATGTGTGTTGGGTGTCAATACTCAATTGTAGTACATGCCAAGCCCAAAACATCCAATTTGTTTTGGTAAACATCCCCAAACATCCAAGTTTAACCAATTTCATCTAGTTTGGGCCTAAACACGTCCAATAGGGTATTTTTGACTCTGTATGGCACTAGAAGCACCTGAAATAACCACAACACTCTAAATTACTATCTAAACGTGTATTGGGTGTCATAAGTCAGTTCGAGTACATGTCATGCCTAAAACATCCAAGTTTAGCCAAGTTTGTTTAGTTTGGGCATAAACACATCCAATTGGGTTTTTTGACTCTGTATGGCACTAAAAACACCTATAAGGAACAACACTCCAAATTCTTATCCCAAACATGTATTGGGTGTCAAAAGTCAGTTCGAGTACATGTCATTCCCAAAAAATCCATGTTTAGCTAAGTTCATCTAGTTTGGGCCTAAACATATCCATTGGGTCTTTTTGACTTTGTATGGTACTAGGGTTGGAAACACGGCGCTCGCGCGGCGGAAGCGTGAGGCTTTTAAAAAGTTCATTAATATGAATCTTTTTCGATAAAATAAAAACAAACGTGCGCAACATTTTCCAAAAAATTGGAATCAAGGTGAAACTCTCTAAGATTAAAAGTTAATCAAAAAGTTATGCAAGAGAGATTCATTGTTTTTCTTTCAGAGTTTTTGTCTCACAAATTAGTCATTTTCTAAAATCTCTAGATCTCATGTGCTGAGTACATCTAGAGACAGAAAAGTGTTTTTGATATATTCTACATGCTCATACACGTCCTAGTGTGTTTGAGAATCAGGTTGGAAGACCGTGGTGTGGATCTCGAAATCTATCGTTCGTGGGATAGCAAGATCGTTGTATTACAAGGATGCTCGATTTGACTACAAGAGGTATATTTTTATATCCATGTATGTCTTTGATTTAATATATAAATATATAATGAATTTGATTTGAAAAATAGTTTTTAATAATAGTTTTTAATAATTAAAAATAGTTTTTAATAAATATATAATAGTTTTTTTATATCCTTATATAAATATATAAAGGTTCCTTCATCATTTGGTGGAGCCCCATGTCTTGTAAATGAAGCTTTTACAGGTGCTTCTAAGGACAAAGAGCATGTTCAGAAGCAAACAAGCTTTCCCTTGTCTGAAAAACTCAGGCAAATCACCAAAGGTTCTCTGGCCAAAGGAGGAGCACGAAGGAGACAGATGAACAAGGGTGAAATCTTTTGTCCATTGGTCAATGAGGCTGTACTTGAGAGCCAATCAAGTCCTGCCACCTCACCAATTCTAGCTAACCTTAGTTGTGCATGGGGTACAAACAATGACACGCATTCTGATCAAAAAGCGAAAGGACAAAAGCAAAAGGAGAAAGGACACCTACTCTTTCATACCTTGGGCAACAACAAAGCTAAAACTTTGCTTGCAAGGACATACAACCTGCCCCAAAACCCGGAGCAAAGACAATTTGTCTTAATTGTGGTTGTACCTGAAGATAAAGGTGATTTGACATTGCCTTTGCCCAAGACATCCTTGGAGCACGTTTTAGGTACCCTTGTACTACCACCTACGCATGGATATGACTCCTCCACGTCAGCTCCATCAAGGACAGACAACCTGCCCCAAAACCCAGAGCAAGGATAGTCTCTCTTAATTACAGTTGTACATGAACATAAAGGGAATTTGACCTTTCCTTTGCTCAAGACATCCTTGGAGCATCTTGCAGGTACCTTTGTACTACCACTTAAGCATGGAAAGGACACTTCCACGTCAGCTTCATCTTCTCCAGCAGCTCGAAAACCTCATTCATCCATTTTTCCAGAATACAATCAAGTAGTTGATGATCTTGAGTTATATGTTTTTACTTAGGGGTTTAGACGAAATTGTGAGTATTATCCTTCCCCCAAACCTTTGTAACCTTTAAAGAATAAGGAGGAGGCTGCTAAGGGTATTTCTGAAACCCTTAAGGGCAACACTATCTACCATAAAATTTGTGAAGCTTCACCTAAAGCTCAACAAAAGGATGGATCTTGGGCTGATAAAGTTAAGAGAAACCAACCTAGTAGGTTTGAGCTTGGGTTTCAGGAGTCTACAATTTATGAAGAACATAGGGTCATTGTAAAGCTCCCTGACTTTGTTACCAAAGACAGCTTTGCCAAATGGGAGACTTGTTTGGTTGGCTATTTTGTGGGTAAAACAGCTCCTTTACACTTGGTTAAGAGGATTGCATTGCAGCTTTGGAAAGGGAGAGGTCTCCTTGATGTTCAAGCTTCCAAAGGACTCTTCTATTTCAAATTTGATAACTTAGAACACCGAGATTATTTCTTTAAAGATGGACCTTGGCATTTGTTAGGGAAACCTCTTATTCTTCAACCATGGGAGCCTAATGTCAAATTCACAAAGGAAAAGTTAGCTAAGATCCCCATTTGGGTGAAACTTTGGAATGTTCCCCTTGAGTTGAGAACCTCTGAAGCTCTAAGCTATATTGCTAGTGCAGTGGTTAAACCCATATACTCGGATCACTTGACTGCAAAAGGGGTGAAAAGAGACTTCGCTAGAATCTGTGTTGAGATTTCAACCAAGTCAAGAATCCTTAAGCATCTTGATATTGATCTTGGTATTGAAGGATGAGATCCAATTGATGTTTTTGTAGAGTATGAGGGCCTACCCAAGATGTGTGACAAGTGTGATATCTTTGGTCATGATTGTGATTTCATCCAGCAAGCTAAAACACTTTCTCCTAATCCCCAAGCTACAGCCCCATCTCTACCACAATCCAACCCTAGCTCCACCTCAAACTCCCCAAATCACTCCTCTCCCTCATCCCCCACACATTCCACCCCAAAACAATCCAACATTTCTTCCTCATTTCTCCCAAACACCACTCCCTCAACCCATTTAGATGATGACAGTGGCTGGATTGAGATTCAATCCAAGAGATCAAGGAAGAAAATCAACTCAGAAGTGGGACTTGAATTGGCCTTAGTGCTAGACCAAGACATAGTTGAAGCTTCCCCACTAAGGGTGGAACCCATTGAGCAGTCAACTAAGGAAGAAGAGGGTAATCTTGCTGTCGTGAGCAAGAACCAAGAGCTTTCCACCCCTTCTCCTTCTCTAAACACTTCCAGCTCAAGCAAAAGGAGAAAAAAGAAGAAGAAGAAGAAGGTCCATGGCACACCACACCCTGCAAAGGGTAGAGATAAAGGAGTTGCAGCTAGTGGGGAAACCCACAACCCACCCATTCATGTGTAATCTTGCTACTTGGAACATTAGGGGGCTCAATGACTCCTTAAAACAAGCTGCTATGGGGAAGCTTTGTAAGAATTCCAATCTTTCTCTTTGTTCTTTACTTGAAACTAAAGTGAAAAACTTTAAATTCACTAATCTTGCTAAGGCCATTTTTCCTAATTGGGAGGTGGTAGCAAACTACAATTTTGCTGCAGGGGGTAGAATTTGGGTTGTTTGGGACCCAAAAATACTTGATGTAATAGTTTTGGATACTACTGACCAAGTTTTATTTTGTAAGCATACTATTAAGCATTCTAATGTTGTATGTTATATCACATTCGTATATGCTTCAAATTCTAAAGTGATCAGGAAAAAGCTTTGGGAATCCTTGTGCTCCCACCACTCACTCACTTCTCATGCCCCATGGCTTATCACCGGAGATTTCAATGTTATTGCCTCCCCTAGTGAGAAATCAGGAGGAGCTAAGGGATGGGATGAAGGCATCTTTGACTTCAACAAATGCACTTTCATTATTGAGGTTGATGACCTTGCATACTCAGGTTGTCAATTCACATGGTCAAACAAGCATAATGATGGAACCTTTATTATGTGTAAGTTGGATAGAGCCATGGTAAATATTCACTGGATGGACTCGTTCCCCGACAAAAAGTGTCTCTTCACTCCTTCTAGCATCTCTGATCACAGTCCAATTGTCTAACAAATGGAGAAGGACTCCTATAAACCAAGAGTAAGCTTCAAGTTTTTTGAGTTTTGGTTTGAAAGAGAAGGGTTTTGGCAGCTTTTAGACAGAGTTTGGGGGGCTGAGATTTCAGGGACAACAATGTTTAGGCTCTGTAAGAAGCTTAAGGCACTCAAAGGTGAACTGAAGAGGTTCAACCAAAGATTTTGCAGTGATCTTCCTTCTAGAGTTAAATTGGCTGAAGCACACATGGAGTCGATTCAAACCTTGTTGGGAAATGACCCTTTAAATGCATTGTTACAGGCTCAGGAGAGAGATGCATGCTCCAAATTCTTTGAGCTTAGACATACTGAAGAGAGCTTCTACAGGCAGAAGTCAAGAGTACAGTGGCTTCAGTTGGGTGATCAGAACACTACTTTCTTTTTTCAAAGTATGAAAAGGAATCGATTCAAAACCAGGATTACACACCTGGAAAACCAAGGCTCTCTACTTACTTCCCATGAGGAGATCCAGGATCATATATTAGATTACTACAAAAATCTCTTGGGTACACCAAATGAAGAAATGGGAGTCAATTGGAGTATACTTGATTGTGTTTTGCCACGAAAGCTTGGACCTGATCAGGCTGTACCTTTGGCTCTTCCCATTGAAGAAAATGAGGTGAAGCAAGCTATTTTCAGTATGGGAAGTGGCAAAGCTCCTGGACCAGATGATTTTTCAGCTGGGTTCTTTAAGAAATCATGGCATGTGGTGGGTGGGGATGTAACCAAAGCTGTTTTGGAGTTCTTTACTACAGGTAACCTCCTAAAAGAGGTTAACTCAACTGTAATCACCTTAATACCAAAGGTCCTTAATCCCAATAGTATTGAGGACTTTAGACCTATCTCTTGCTGCAATGTAATCTACAAGTGCATCACAAAAATACTTGCTGAAAGACTCAAGTTGTATTACCCAACATCGTAAGTCAGAACCAAAGTGCTTTTATCCTAGGAAGGAGAATGGCTGACAATATTTTTCTCTCCCAAGAATTACTTAGAAGCTACCATAGATCACTTGGTTTGCCAAGGTGTGCTCTCAAGGTGGACCTTAAGAAAGCCTATGATAGTGTGAACTGGTCACTAATAAGTAAAGCTTTTCAATGCCTTGGCTTCCCAAATGTTTTCATTTCTTTGGTCATGGAGTGCCTTTCTTCTCCCTCATACTCAGTGAATATAAATGGTGAGCTGCATGGTTACTTTAGAGGTGCTAAAGGAATTAGACAAGGGGATCCAATCTCTCCTTACATCTTTATCATCATCATGGAGGTCTTGACAGGGATCTTGAGCTTTGCAGCCAAACACTCAGATTTCCAGTTCCATTGGAGATGCAAGGAGCTTAACTTAGTCAATCTGTGCTTTGCTGATGACCTACTCTTATTCTGTAAAGGAGACAAAAATAGTGTGCATGTGCCTAAGGAAGCTTTGGCCATTTTCCAAGAGCTATTAGGGCTTCAACCAAATATTTCAAAGAGTCAACTGTTCTTATCAGGGGTGAGCCCAGAGATGTCTTCTATCATTCATGCTGAACTGGGTTTTACAGAAGGGTCTCTTCCAGTTAGATATCTTGGTGTCCCACTCATTACAACCAAGCTTACCAAATCAGATTGTCACGGTTTGGTTGACAGGCTCACTATGAGAATCAGGTCTTGAGAATCAAAGTATTTGTCTTATGCAGGAAGACTCCAACTTATCAAGAATGTCCTTATGGCTATGGTCAAATTTTGGAGTGGTCTATTCATTCTCTCTAAAAAAGTGGTGAAGACAGTCCAATGCTTGGTAAGAAATTTTCTATGGAATGGCCAAGATACTAAAGCTTCTGGGGCCAAGGTAGCTTGGGCAGACCTGTGTTTTGACAAGGTACAAGGTGGGTTGGGCCTTAGAGATTTGGTTCTAGCTAATGAAGTTGCTATAGCCAAACACTTATGGTTCTTGCTACTCCCTTCTAAAAGATCACTTTGGAAGGATTGGTGTCAAACATACCTAATCAGAAAGAGTTCAATTTTCTTGGTTTCCATTCCGTCTAACCCATCTTGGGTTTGGAGAAAGCTTCTCAAGCTTAGGAGCAAGTTTCTGCCCTTTTGCTTTATAACTATTGGAGATGGTACTACTGTGAAGCTTCTTATAGATAATTGGCATCCTCTAGGTGTCCTTTGGGCCAGATTTGGGCAAGATTTGGGCAAAGACTTTTTTCAGGAACTTCTTGGATGATGGACTCTATGGTGAGTGTTGTCATTCAAGACAATCAATGGCATTGGCCAACTTCAAACACCTTTGAGTTTCTTGAGATTAGAAGTGTTCCAATTCCTCCTCCCCTAGCTCAACGACAAGATGTTTGGAAATGGAGTTCAAGTCAGAATGGAGATTTCTCCCTAAGTCTAACCTATAAGGCATTGTCCCCTACAAGACAATCGGTTAAGTGGGCAAAGGTGATATGGTTCTCTAAACACATCCCAAGGTGTAGCTTTATCTCTTGGTTGGCTTTGAGAAACAAACTTTCCACTAGAGATAGGGTTGCACAATGGGACCAAACACCAGGGTTTTATTATGATTGTGTGTGTTGTGTTGGCTACCAAGAGACACATGAGCATCTTTTTGTCAATAGTTGTTATTCAGCTAGAGTATGGGCCACACTTGTGAACAAATGTGATCTACACTGCCAGGTTAGGGATTGAGATCAGTTTGTATATTGGATGCTAGCTAATGCAAAAGAGAAGTCACTCAGAGGAGTCCTAGTTAAGCTAGCTTTTACTTCCTTCATCTATTATATATGGAGAGAAAGAAATGCAAGGATTTTTTAAGGCAAAATCAGAGATTCCAAAATCCTAACTGAAGCTATTTCACAATTAGTCAGATTAACGTTTTGGGATTCGAAGTGTTTTGGCACTAATGATACTAATCTACGTTTAGTGGATAGATGGGGTCTTAACCCAAGCATTTTGTAAACCTTGGCTGTCTTATGAAGCATTGATATCTAATTTCAGTACTTTACATATTACCAGTTTAATTTGCGTGCAGATCTTAAGCCTCTAATCAGGCTCTAATTTTATATTTCCTGGGGTATGCCCCTTGTACATGTGTAAGTATCTTTTGGTTTATACAATTTGTTTACAAAAAAAAAAAGATTTAGTTGATTCAAATTATTATCTACAATTATTTATATTTATTTAATTTCATAAATTAGATATTATGTCTCACTTATCGATAAATAAAAAATTAATCAATATAATTATATATATATTTGTGTGTGTGTGTGTGTAATTTCTGAAATTTATATATGTAAATAAGTCAATTAATCAGTTCTTAAATACTTAATCACACATAATTATCTCATACTTATATACTTGTCCCAGAATAAAAATTTCTTTTGTAAGTCAGTCTTTTTCTCATGTCCTTAAATATTCACACCCTAGACTACGTAGTACATAGGTGACTTGGTGACCGTGGACCTATAATCCTAAGCTCCAATAAACTAGATTATAATTAAACTCTTTAATTAAATAATTTTATTTATTAATTCCATTATTACTCCACTATAAATATGAAATTTCACTCTTAGAGATTATAGAATATATTTATAGAGATATTCTCATGTAGTCCATTGATATAATCATTTCATGTGGTTCTGTCCTCCAATTCTTGGTTCGTAAATTAGAACTGGTCAAAATTATCACTTTACCCTTCTAATTACCTCTTGATCCTTAAGTATCATTAATCACTAGTGAATGATTAATTTATAATGTATTATAAATTTGAGCTCAATAACTATTCAGTTCAAGAATTAACACTTAAGAGAACCAATATACGATCCGTTAGGAAAGCTTGAAATCCAAATCTTGTAAGATCATGTTCCCAGCCATCCATATCATTGAATCTTCAACACATAAGTCACTAGCCTAGGAGTTCACGACTACTCAAGATTCAAACTGATCTACATATGATCATCAAATTGATGTGTATTAAATCTTTATGATAAACGCTAAGTTAATTAAGATATTAATTCCCACCGGTTCTGTCATATATAATTTTATTATATAAAGAACATTCACTAATATATCAATCCACATCAATGATTCGGATCTAGATCACATGCATTTATAATGCTTAGTGAATCGTTCTAGCAACCATTCAGTAAAGATTTCATACTTTAATATGTTGCTAACAATTTTTATTCATCATCTATGATCTTAATCCTCTCGTACTTATACAAGATCATAGTCTCATTAATGAATATGGAATTTTCATATATTTATACAAATTATTGAACAATAATTTAAAAGAAAAAAATAATTCCATTAAATTTCATATTAAAATGTCAAAACACATGTTTTAAAAGCACTACGCCTAACAATCTCCCACTTGTTCTAAAGAAAATGTGGCATCTCTCTCAACTACATGTTTTGCACATGACCCTAAACTGACTTTGCAAGAAGTGTTTTGGTAAAAGGATAAGCCAGGTTCTGATCTGACGCTGTCTTCATAACTATCACATCTCCTCGATGCACAATCTCTCTTACAAGATGATATTTACTCTCTATATGCTTGCCCATCTTATGACTCCTCGATTCTTTGGAATTAGCTACCGCCCCATTGTTGTCACAAATAGGATCAGTGGTTTGCCCATATCTGCAACTAGTTCCAAATCAGTATGGAACTTTCATCATACAGCTTCTTTCACAGCTTCGCAAGCCGTTATATATTCAGCTTCCATAGTCGAATATGCAATAGTGGATTATTTAATACTTCTCTAGAGTATAGCTCCTCCGCCTAGGGTGAATACTGATCCAGACGTCGGTTTTCGACTGTCCCTGTCTAATTGAAAATCAGAATCAATATATACAGTGGGGTTTAGGTTTCCACCTGAATGAACAAGCATATAGTTTCTCATTCACCTAAGATACTTGAGAATCTATTTTACTGCAATCCAATGTTCTAAACCAGGATTTGATTGATAACGACAGACAATTTCCACTGCATAACAAATGCCTGGTCTCATATATAATATGGCATACATGGGACTACCAACAACTGAAGCAAAAAGAACCTTTCTTATATCATCTTCCTCCTGAGGTGTCTTAGGAAATTGCTCTTTAAAGAGGACAATTTCATGTATGGTCGGTAGTTGATATTTCTTAGAATTTTCTATAGAGAATCTCTCTTACACTTTAACAATATAAGATGCCTAGAACATAGCTCACATCTCCTAAATCTTTTATTTAAATTTTCTCAGCTAACAACTTTTATAGTTTTGGCAAAATTTCTACATCATTTCCAATGAGTAGAATATTGTCAACATAAAAAACTAAGAAAACCACTATCTTATCAAAGGTAAGATATGTGTGGTTGTACTTACCTAATTTAAGACTTTCTATAAATTAGGTAAGTACAACCATATCTAGAGTAATCATCAACATTTTTCTCGAAGCCATATGATTTAATAATCTCGTCAAAGGTAAGATATCAAGCTCTAGATGCTTACTTTAATCCATAAATGGATTTAAAGTAACTTAATCTTGCCCCTTTTCACGAACCCACCTAGTTGCATCATATAGGTGTTTTCTTCAAGAGAGCCATTCAGAAAAACTGTCTTGACATCCCTTTGCCATATTTCATAGTCTAAACTAGCGACTATGGATAAAGGCATCCGAATGGATTTTAGCATGGCTACGAGAGAGAATGTCTCTTCATAATCGAGTCCGTCCCTTTGTGTATAGCCTTTGGCTACCAGCCGTACCTTGAAAGTCTCTACTTTCCAATCTACACCTCTTTTCTTCTTGAAGATCCATTTACATCCAATGGGCCTGGCATCTTCAGGTGGATCTATAAGTTCCTAGATGGAATTGGAATACATCGATTCCATTTCCTGGTTCATGGAATCTTATCATTTCTCCATTTCAGGATCACCCATCACCTCTTTAAAGGTTAATGGATCGTACTTATCAGTGTCAGACACTAGGAAATGTGCCTCTAGTTCATAGCGAATAGGTTGTCTTACAACCCTCCAACTAACCGTGTGTCCTGACAGGAATAGTGGTTTGTCATTTATCGATTACTGATGAAGGTGGTCTTATCTTATCTGACGCTAATTCTTTAAGAATTACTTTGCTTTGAGGTTTGTAGTTTTCCATATAGTCGTGTTTAAAGAATGTGGCATTTGTCGATACAAACACATTTTGATCATTGTGTCTATAAAAGTACCCAACTCTTGACTCTAGAGCATAGCCAACAAAAAAATACACTTTAAACCTTGAGTCTGACTTTCCAGTCTTGGGTCTAAGAACGTGAGCTAGACACCCCCATATATGAAAATGACGCAAACTAGGTTTAGAGTAATTCCATAACTCTAAAGGTGTCTTGCTTATAGGCTTAGAAGACACTACATTCAAAATGTAAGTTTCCATTTGAAGTGCATATCCTCAAAATGTGACTGGAGTGATGAGTAGCTTAACATAGACCTAATCATATCCAATAGGGTTCAGTTTTTTCTTTTAGAAACACCATTTCACTGTGGTGTTCTAGGTGCTATGAGTTAGGATAGAATGCCATACTCCAGCAAGTAATTCTTGAATTCTAAATCCAAGTATTCACCACCTTGATCTGATCGGAGTGTTTTCAACGATTTATCTAATTACTTTTCAGCTTCAGCTTTGAAGTCCCTAAATTTTTTAAAACTTTAAGACTTTCTATAAATTAGGTAAGTACAACCATATCTAGAGTAATCGTCAATAAAGGTGATGAAATACTTATACTCAAGTCTAGCTTGTACATTGATCGGTCCACGTACATCACTATGTACTAGCCTAAGTGGTTCCTTGGCTATTTGGCTATTTCCTGTGAAAGGTCTCTTAGTCATTTTTTTCCTTTAGACAAAATTCACAAACAGGAAGAGTCCCAACTTTTACTTCTCTCAAAGCACCATGCTTTGTTAACATGTTTAATCTATCTAGTTTAATATGTCCCAACCTAAGATGCCATAGATGCGAAAGACAGGGAGCAATGATGAGTAATAATAACAAAGTATTTTAGTATTTCATATTAATTTACTGCATAATATTAAATATAATAGGGGCAAATGAACAGGTGAAAATAGTCTAAGAAACCATGTAAGCAAACATGAAGAATCAGAAGTGGGAGAATCGATTGCCACCGTGGCAATGCAAGAAAAAGCCACATAAGCTGTTGATCCCTTCGGGTCCCATCTGACAGTTCAGGATTAATTAGTTGTTGATGCAGACAAATTAAATATGATAAGATAAGATTAAGCTTGGAGAAATATTATGTTTATTCTTGGTATTTTAAGGGATTTAGTTGAACTTCGTAACCGATTAAGACTATAAATAGAGGTTAATTATAATCAATTCATTCAATACAATCCGAGTAATTAATCAAATATTCTCGAGAATCCTCTCTCTCTCTCTTTCTCTTAATTATTCATTTTTCTTTCCGACTGTAGGAAATTTTCCATTACACCATCGTCAAAAGATTCAAGTTTAGTCAAGTTCATCTAGTTTGGCCTAAACACTTCCCATTGTGTCTTTTTTACTACCTATGGCACACACCTAAAATGACAACAACACTCCAAATTCTTATCCCAAGCGTGTATTGGGTGTCAAAAGTCAGTTCGAATACATGTCACGTCCAAAAGATTCAGGTTTAGCCAAGTTCATCTAGTTTTGGCCTAAACATGTCTCATTTGGTCTTTTAGACTCCGCATGACACTAAAAGCACCTAAAATGACCACAACACTGCTAATTCCTTTCCCAAACTTATCTTGGGTATCAAAAGTCAGTTCGAGTACATGCCATGCAAAAAAGATCTATGTTTAGCCAAGTTCACGTAGTTTGGGCCTAAACACGTCACATTAGGTCGTTTTGACTACGTATGGCACTAGAGCACCTAAAGAGACAACAAGGTTCCAAATTCTTATCCCAAACAAGTATTGGGTGTTAAAAGTCAGTTCGAGTACAAGCCATGCCCAAAACATCTAAGTTTAGCTAAGTTCATCTAGTTTGGCGTAAACTTCCCATTATGTCTTTTGACTCCGTATGACACTAGAAGCACCTAAAATGACCACAACACTCCAAAATATTAATCCAAAAGTTTATTAGGAATCAAAAGTCAGTTCACAAGCATCCCATGCCATAAAGATTCTAGTTTAGCCAAGTTCATCTAGTTTGGGCCTAAACACATCCCATTGGGTCCTTTTGAATCAATATTGTACTAGAAGCACCAAAAATAACAACAAGACTTCAATTTATTGTCCCAAACATGTATTGGATGCCAAAAGTTAGTTTGAGTACATGTCAAGCCCAAAAGATAGAAGTTTAGCCAAGTTCATCTAATTTGGGCCTAACTACGTCCTATTATGTCTTTTTGACTTCTTCTGGCACTAGAAGCACCTAAAATGACCACCACACTCCAAATTCTTATCCCCAATATATATTTGGTGTCAAATATGATATGAATCCCACCGATAATTTACGATGAAACCTGATAACAATGATGCTTCAAGAACGTGAAAGACAAGATTGTTGAGCCTTAACCCGTTATCTAGCAAGATAAGAAGTAAGACTACGAATGATAGAAACGCCACACCAAGAAACCTTAGGATCCCTCAAGAATCAAGGTGACAAGTTTGGTTATTTTAACGCAACAAGACTAACTTGATAAGTTCAAAGAGTTCTTTCAAGAACAAAGAGGACACACCTCACAATAACATAAACTTGTTTTCAATATTCATAACATGATTACAAATTTCGTGCGTACCATCTTTTCCTATTCTTGGAATAGCCCTCCAAGAATAGGAAAAGCATAAATTTTAGCTTTGAAAAAACACCAACATTAAAGTAAATAAGTTCTCACATTTTTAGACCTTTTTTCACTACTAATAATAAGTAAATATCACTAATTGACTATGACCAATGTATTTAAGCATAACCAATCCAAGCTAGATTCATCCTCCTATTTAATAGCCTTGAAAATAGTCCAATTCATGCCCTTTCATGGCCTTATCTCTATGAACACGTTTTGTTGGTTCATTATCCTTTTTAATATGCCAATTAGACTCTTCAATGGCCTTGATGACATGGATAAAGCCTTGATTTTCATTTGGACCTACATTGGGCTTCGCTTTTCCAGAATCATTCCAATTCTCTTAAATCAGCCCAATAAGTGGTTTCTTGAAATTTTGGGCTCTAAGTCTTGTAATTGGAGCAGCAGGGAGTGATAAATGATCTTGTGCAAGTTCAGCTCCATTCCCGTGTGTATGCTCAGCCCCACGTCCATTCTAGATTTGCATCAAAATATCAGTTCAAGTACATGCCATGGCCAAAAGATCCAAGTTTAGTAAAGTTCATCTAGTTTGGGCCGAACTACATCCTATTGTGTCTTTTTGACTCTGTATGGCATTAGAAGCACCTAAAACGATCACATCACTCCAAATTCTTATTCCAAGTGTGTATTGTGTACCAAAAGCCAGTTCGAGTACATGACATGCCCAAAAGATCGAAGTTTAGCTAAATTCGTCTACTTTGAGTCTAAACATGTCCCATTGGGCCTTTTTTGGTAAAAAAAATTGTATAAACCAAAAGATACTTACACATGTACAGGGGCGTACCCTAGGAAATATAAAATTTGAGCCTAATCAAAGGCTTAAGATCTGCACGTAAATTAAACTTGTAATATGTAAAGTACTGAAATTATATACCAAGGCTTTATAAGACAGCCAAGGTTTACAAAATGCTTGGGTTAAGACCCCATATGTCCACTAAACATAGATTAGTATCATTAGTGCTAAAACACTTCGAATCACAAAACCTTAATCAGACTAATTATGCGATAGCTTCAATTTGGACCTTGGAATCTCTGATTTTGCCTTAAAACATCCGTGCATTTCTTTCTCTCCATATATAATAGATGAAGGAAGTAAAAGCTAGCTTAACTAGGACCCCTCTACGTGACTTCCCTTTTGTATTAGCTAGCATCCAATCTATAAACTGACCTAATCCCTAACCTGGCAGTGTAGATCACATTTTTTCACAAGTGTGGCCCATACTCTAGCTGAATAGCAACAATTGATAAAAAGATGCTCATGTGTCTCCTGGTAGCCAACACAACACACACAATCAGCATAAAACCCTTGTGTTTGGTTTCATTGTGCAACCCTATCTCTAGTGGCAAGTTTGTTTCTAAAAGCAAACCAAGAGATAAAGCTGCAACTTTAGGATGTGTTTAGAGAACCATATCACCTTTGCCCACTTAACCGTTTGTCTTGTACGACATAGTGCCTTATAGGTTATACTTAGAGAGAAATCTACATTCTAACTTGAACTCCATTTCCAAACATCTTGTCTTTGAGCTTGGGGTGGTGGAACTGAAACACTTCTAATCTCAAGAAGCTCAAAGGTGTTTGAAGTTGGCCAATGCCATTGATTGTCTTGAATGGTAACACTCACCATAGAGTCCATCATCCAAGAAGTTCCTGACAAAAGACTTTTCCCATATATGGCCCAAAGGACACCTAGAGGATGCCAATTATCTGTAAGAAGCTTCATAATAGTACCATCTCCAATAGTTATAGAGCAAATTGGAAGAAACTTGCTCCTGAGCTTGAGAAGCTTTCTCCAAACCCAAGATGGGTTAGAAGGAATGGAAACCAAGAAAAATGAACTCTTTCTTATTAGGTATGTTTGAAACCAATCTTTCCAAAATGATATTTAGAAGGGAGTAGTAGCTATCCATAAGTGTTTGGCTATAACAACTTCATTAGCTAGAACCAGATCCCTAAGGCCCAACCCACCTTGTACATTGTCAAAACACAGGTCTGCCCAAGCTACCTTGGCCCCAGAAGCTTTAGTATCTTGACCATTCCATAGAAAATTTCTTACCAAGCATTGGATGGTCTTCATCACTTTTTTAGAGAGAATGAAGAGACCACTCCAAAAGTTGACCATAGCGATAAGGACAGTCTTGATAAGTTGGAGTCTTCTTGCATAAGACAATTACTTTGATTCCTAAGACCTGATTCTCTTAGTGAGTCTGTCAACCAAACCTTGACCAAATCAGATGAGTGGGACACCAAGATATCTAACTGGAAGAGACCCTTCTGTAAGACCCAGTTCATCATGAATGATAGAAGACGTCTCTGGGCTCACCCCTGATAAGAACAATTCGCTCTTTGAAATATTTGGTTGCAGCCCTAATAGCTCTTGGAAAATGGCCAAAGCTTCCTTAAACACATGCACGTTGTTTTTGTTTCCTTTACAGAACAAGAGTAAGTCATCAGCAAAGCGCATATTGACTAAGTTAAGCTCTTTGCACCTCCAATAGAACTGGAACTCTGAGTGTTTGGCTGCAAAGCTCAAGATCCCTATCAAGACCTCCATGATGATGACGAAGATGTAAGGAGTGATTGGATCCCCTTGTCTAATTCCTTTAGCACCCCTAAAGTAACCATGCAACTCCCCATTTATATTCACTGAGTATGAGGGAGTAGAAAGGCACTCCATGACCCAAGAAATGAAAACATTTGGGAAGCCAAGGCATTGAAAAGGTTTAGCTATTAGTGACCAGTTCACACTATCATAGGCTTTCTTAAGGTCCACCTTGAGAGCACACCTTGGCAAACCAAGTGATCTATGGTAGCTTCTAAGAAATCTTGGGAGAGAAAAATATTGTCAGCTATTCACCTTCCTGGGATAAAAGCACTTTGGTTCTGACTTACGATGTTGGGTAATACAAGCTTGAATCTTGCAGCAAGTATTTTTATGATGCACTTGTAGACTACATTGCTGCAAGAGGATAAGTCTAAAGTTTCGAACACTAGTGAGATTAGGGACCTTTGGTGTACCCAAAAGGTTTTTGTAATAATACAAGATATGATCCTGGATTTCCTCATGGGAAGCAAGTAGAGGGCCTTAGTTGTCCAGGAGTATAATCCTGGTTTTGAATCCATTCATTTTCATGCTTTGAAAAAAGAAAGAAGTGTTATGATCACCCAATTAAAGCCATTGTACTCTTGACTTCTGCCTATAGAAGCTTTCTTCAGCATGTCTAAGCTCAAAGAATTTGGAGCATGCATCTCTCTCTCCTGAGCCTGTAACAATGCATTTAAAGGGTCATTTCCCAACAATTTTTGAATTGACTCCATGTGTGCTTCAGCCAATTTAACTCTAGAAGGGATAGATCACTACAAAATCTTTGGTTGAACCTCCTCATTTCATCTTTGAGTGCCTTAAGCTTCTTACAAAGTCTAAACATTGCTGTCCCTGAAATCTCAACCCCCCAAACTCTGTCCAGAAGCTGCTAAAACCCTTCTCTTTTAAACCAAAACTCAAAAAACTTAAAGCTTACTCTTGGTTTATAGGGGTCCTTCTCCATTTATAAGACAATTGGACTATCATTAGAGATGCAAGGAGGAGCAAAGAGACACTTTGTGTCGGGGAACGAGTCCATCCAGTGAATATTTTCCATGGCTCTATCCAGCTTACACATGATAAAGGTTCCATCATTATGCTTATTTGACCATGTGAATTGACAACCTGAGTATGCAAGGTCCTCAACCTCAATAATTAAAGTGCATTTGTTGAAGTCAAAAATGCCTTCATCCTATCTCTTAGCTCCTCCTGATTCCTCACTAGAGGAGGCAATAATATTGAAATCTCCGTGGGGCATGAGAAGTGAGTGAGTGGCGGGAGCACAAGGATTCCCAATTCTTCTTCCTGATCACTTTACAATTTGAAGCATATACGAATGTGATATAAAATACAACATTAGAATGCTTCATAGTAAGCTTACAAAATTTATATTGGTTAGTAGTATCCAAAACTATTACATCAAGTACTTTTGGGTCCCAGCAACCCAAATTATACCCCTTGCAGCAAAATTGTAGTTTGCTACCACCTCCTAATTAGGAAAAATGGCCTTAGCAAGATTAGTGAATTTAAAGTTTTTCACTTTACTTTCAAATAAAGAACAAGGAGAAAAATTGAAATTCTTACAAAGTTTGCTCACAGCAGCTTGTTTTAAGGTGTCATTGAGCCCCCTAATGTTCGAAGTAGTAAGATTAGACATGAATGTGTGGGTTATGGGGTTTCCCTACTAGCTACAACTCCTTTATCTCTACCCTTTGCAGGGTGTGGTGTGCCATTGACATTCTTCTTCTTCTTTCTCCTTTTGCTTGAGCTGGGAGTGTTTAGAGAAGGAGTAGGGGTGGAAAGCTCTTGGTTCTTGCTCACGACAACAAGATTATCCCTTTCTTCCTCAGTTGAGTGCTCAATAAGTTCCACCCTTAGTGGGGAAGCTTCAACTATGTGTTGGTCTAGCACTATGGCTAACTCAAGTCCCACTTCTAAGTTGACTTTCTTCCTTGTTCTCTTGGATTTAATCTCAATCCAGCCACTATCATCATCCAAAGGGGTTGAGCGAGGTGTGTTAGGGAGAAGTGAGGTAGAAATGAAGGATTGTTTAGGGTTGGAATGTGTGGGGGATGGGGGAGAGGAGTGATTTGGGGAGTTTAAGGTGGAGCTATGGTTGGATTGTGGCAGAGATTGGGCTGTAACTTGGGGATTAAGAGAATGTGTTTTAGCTTGTTGAATGAAATCACAATAATGACCAAATATATCACATTTGTCACACTTCTTTGATAGGCCCTCATACTCTACAGAAACATCAATTGGATCCAATCCTCCAATACCAAGATCAATATCAAGATGCTTAAGGATTCTTGACTTGGTTGAAATCTCAACACAGATTCTAGCGAAGTCTCTTTTCACTCCTTTTGCAGTCAAGTGATCCGAGTATAGGGGTTTACCTACTACACTAGCAATGTTGCTTAGAGCTTCAGAAGTTCTCAACTCAAGGGGAACATTCCAAAGTTTCACCTAAATAGGGATCTTAGCTAACTTTTCATTTGTGAATTTGACATTAGGCTCCCATGGTTGAAGAATAAGAGGTTTCCCTAACAAATGCCAAGGTCCATCTTTAAAGAAATAATCTCTGGAAGAGTCCTTTGGAAGCTTGAACATCAAGGAGATCTCTCCCTTTCCAAAGCTGCAACGCAATCCTCTTAACCAAGTGTAATGGAGCTGTTTTACCCACAAAATAGCAAACCAAACAAGTCTCATATTTGACAAAGCTGTCTTTGGTAACAAATCAGGGAGCTTAACAATGACCTTGTGTTCATAAATTGTAGACTCCTGAAACTCAAGCTCAAACCTTCTAGGTTGGTTTCTCTTAACTTTATCAGCCAAAGATCCATCGTTTGGTTGAACTTTAGGTGAACCTTCACAAAGTTTATGGTAGATAGTGTTACCCTTAAGGATTCAGAAATACCCTTAGCAGCCTCCTCCTTATTCTTTAAAGGTTACAAAGGTTTGGGGGAAGGATAATACTCACAATTTCGTCTAAACCCCTGAGTAAAAGCATATAACTCAAGATCTTTAACTACTTGATTGTATTCTAGAAAAATGAAAGAATGAGGTTTCCGAGCTGTTGGAGAAGATGAAGCTGACGTGGAGGTGTCCTTTCCATGCTTAGGTGGTAGTATAAAGGTACCTGAAACATGCTCCAAGGATGTCTTGAGCAAAGGTAAGGTCAAATCCCCTTCATGTTCAGGTACAACTGTAATTAAGATAGACTGTCCTTACTTCGGGTTTTGGGGCCGGTTGTCTGTCCTTGATGAAGCTGACGTGGAGGAGTCATATCCATGCTTAGGTGGTGGTACAAGGGTACCTAAAACGTGCTCCAAGGATGTCTTGGGCGAAGGAAATGTCAAATCACCTTTATCTTCAGGTACAGCCACAATTAAGACTGATTGTCCTTGCTCCGGGTTTTGGGGCAGGCTGTCTATCCTTGCAAGCAAAGCTTTAGCTTTGTTGTTGCCTAATGTATGCAAGAGTATGTGTCCTTTCTCCTTTTACTTTTATCCTTTCACTTTTTGATATGAATGCATGTCATTGTCTGTACTCCATGCACAACTAGGGTTAGCTAGAATTGATGAGGTGGCAGGAGTTGATTAGCTCTCAAGTACAGCCTCATTGACCAATAGACAAAATATTTCACCCTTGTTCATCTCTCTCCTTCGTGCTCCTCCTTTGACCAGAGAACCTTTGGTGATTTGCCTGAGTTTTTCAGACAAGGGAAAGCTTGTTTGCTTCTGAACATGCTCTTTGTCCATAGAAGCACATGTAAAAGCTTCATTCACAAATCATGGGGCTCCACCAAAGGATGAAAGGACCCTTAAAGCACTTGAATCCATCAATAACAAGTCATTGTGTACCAGAGAAGAAAGGACCAAAGAAATGTTCCCACAAGACATTCAAAGCTCATCCAAACCTTTGATTTGCTCCTCATTAAAGCTAGAAGCAACCTCATCATCACCATTAATGGCCATTTGTACCTTTCCTCCCTTATTGCTAAAAGTTCCAAAACAAGTAGCATGCTCCTCTTCATCTCCATTAATACGAGCATCAACTGCTTCTGCCACATTTTGTGCACGAACACACACTTTCTTTTCACCAACTTCTTTGTTCTCCATAACTAAAATCTTGTCCAAACTTGGAGATTCCTCCAAGGAAGAGCTAGAAGTAACTCTGACTTCTGGGTTTTTCAGCATGGAACTCCCATCTCCTTTAAACTTTGAAACAACTTCATGAGACTTAGAGCTCATCTTACCTGAACTTTTCTTACTGATCTTTGAACCTTGCTGAGTCTTGGTTTCAAAGTAAGTATCATTCACCATTTTAGAAACTAAACTCAGCTCCTCCCAGAGGAGGAGCAACAGAAAACCCTCACCTGGTTTCTAGAGAGAAAGGAGAGCTTCTCTCTCTAGAAAAATGGGGAGAAGATCATTGGGCCTTTTTGAACCACCTAAAACAGCAACAAAACTCTAAATCCTTATCTCAAACATGTATTGGGTGTCAAAAGTCTGTTTGAGTACATGACATGCCCCAAAGATCCAAGTTTATCAAAGTTCATATACTTTGGGCCTAAACACATCTCATTGTCTTTTTGACTCCGTATGACACTAGAAGCACTTAAAATGATCACAACACTCCAAGTTATTTTCCCAAAAATAAGGGAGAAGATCATTGGGCCTTTTTGAACCACCTAAAACAGCAACAATACTCTAAATTCTTATCTCAAACATGTATTGGGTCTCACAAGTCAGTTCGAGTACATGCCATGCCCAAAATATGTCAAACGTTTCACCATGTTCGTCTAGTTAGGGCCTAAACACGTCCCATCGGGTCTTTATGACTCGTATGGCACTAGAAACATCCAAAACGGCCACAACACTAACAATTATAATCCCAAACATTTATTGGGTGTTAAAATTTCGTTCGAGTACAATCATGCCAAAAAGATACAAGTTTGGTCAAGTTCATCGAGTTTGGGCCTAAACACGTCCCATATGGCCTTTTGACTTCGTATGGCAATAGAAGCACCCTAAACGGTCACAAAACTCAAAAAACTTATCCCAAAAGTGTGTCAGGTGTCAAAATCCAGTTCGTGTAGATGTCATACTCAAAAGATTGAAGTTTAGCCAAGTTCGTCTAATTTGTATCCGCAGCTTCCTTATCCTTCTTCATTTTTGTTATCTTTCCCTTATCATTTGAGGTAGAGGCCATGTAAGCATTCTCTATCTTATCATGTTTCACCATTTTCTCTTCCTGAACATAGTGTGAGATGAGCTCATTTAGAGATCAAGTCACTTTCTGACAGTTGTAGCTCACCTTAAACTGGCAAAACTGTGACGAAAGGGATATCAGAATCAGATACACGAGCAAGTTCTCAAAGAGTTCAAGCCCTAGTGTTTTTAACCTTGAAACAATGTGAAACATTTCCATAATGTACTCTTTGATATTGACTTTACCTTTATAGCTCATTGAAATTAGGTCTGACAAGAGCATACCAATTTCTGCCTTTTCATTCTTGACAAATCTCTTTTCAATATCTGCAAGAAAGTCCTTAGCTGCAGTTATCTTTTCAGATATAGTGCCCCTGAATGCTTCTAGAATGACCTTCTTCATGATCAACATACACATACGACTTGATTTTTCTCACTTTTCCATATCCCTCTTTTCGTTAGAGGTACTCTTATCTGTAAGAGGTGAAGGAGAATAAATCAATAATGCGATATCAAGATCCATAACTCCAAGAGATTATCTTTCCAAGACTTGAAGTTAGAGCCATTTTAAACTGGAATTGAATTGATATTGGCCATGATATTATTTAGAGTAATCGCTGAACAGAGAACAATGAAACAAAATAAGCTATCCTAAATAACAATAATAAATTCAAACAAAAGTAAACCACATCTCAAGACATTGGGCACTCTATTAATATTTTGATTTTGACAAAAAATATTAACTTGTAAGTGATGTTTTAGTGTGGTAATTAAACACTGATGATAAAGAAGATATCGAAGAAGAAACCTTCCTTTGGGCCGATTTGTTGTGCACATGTAAAACCAAAAATCATCACGTATTTATTATGACATAAGCACATGTAATTCTGTCAAACGTTTACATTCTGGTAAATATTCACATAAGTTACACGCACACAACTTTTTATATTTTAAGTCAAAGTTAATTTTCACAAGAGAGGTCACTTTCGGCGACTTGTTGCTTCAATTAATTCCTCTCAAAATATATATAACATACCAATG
This sequence comes from Datisca glomerata, assembly GCA_003255025.1. Classification (NCBI taxonomy): domain Eukaryota; kingdom Viridiplantae; phylum Streptophyta; class Magnoliopsida; order Cucurbitales; family Datiscaceae; genus Datisca; species Datisca glomerata. The sequence continues at coordinate 26,601 of QANY01001086.1, forward strand.
TTCGAATTGTACCATAATTAAAGTTAAAATTAATTGATAAATAATAATTTTTACGACCTTAAAAAAAATTTAATCAAACAATCCGTAAAATTAAGTTAATTTATTAAATAATCCTTAAAATTAATTTAATAAAATAATAAAATAACTTTTTTATTTTTTTATTTGAAAAAAAAAAGATGAGGGCTAGGGAACACCCCAACCCTTCTAAAATTTGGCTGAAGGTGAAACCCACAGCCTTTCCTTTATAGCTGTGAAACCCTAGGATGAAAACCCTAGGTATTCACCCTTGTACTGCGGCGAGGCCGCTTCTTTTTGTCACAGCCACGACCAAGACGTAGATTTCCTTCCCGACGCGGCCAGACTGCCGCGCACATGTCCTTCCACCGTCGGGGATCTGAATTTAATAAAAAATATACCAAAAAATACCGTTGTCAAATCTAATAATTTATCAATCAATTATCAAATTCAAGAACTCCAAAATATAAACATACAAACAAGTATAATCATGGATCTAAACTCAAAATCTGATTCTCAATTATTCAACATGAATAACTTTGATACCACTTATTAGATAAAACTATTTTTGATATAAACCGTATTTTTAAATCTCAAGAACTCATGTTGAACACACCAAGAATCTAATAACTATTAAAGAGGAAACGTACCTGAATCCATGACAGTAGGTCATAATTTAGAGCTGAGCGGTTGATATTTTCAGATCTACATGATTCTCTATCAGAGAGTCTCATTTGATTATTAGCTCTATATGTTTTCTTTGTAATGATGAGATATTATGGAGAATAGAATAGTTGTCCTTAATCGCGTGACTTGGGCCCCATAACTATTTATTGAATAACATATCCATTGTTTTTTGTATTTTTATTTTAGCCCATCAGAAAAATAGAAATTACCCTAAAATCTCTACACATCAAAATGTCCACAACTTATCATATACATTAAAATTCAAATTATCCAACACATTAGTCGATCACTTTTAATTGAGTTTATCTTTATTTGACAGTCTACAATATAAAATTATTCACATAAAAGTTCAACGTTGGTTAAGATTTAACAGCTCATCATGACGGTTATTAGAATAGCTTAATCTTGAGTAAATTATTCTATACTTCAAAATTATAAGGATTTTATTTGTAATATTATGTATTGATCTCTCACACTAATTTATATTTTTGGTTCCATATACAACTCAAATTTGTTTTCGTTCCGAACTTATTTTTTTTCTCCATTCAATCATTTTATCTTTCAATTTTATTATTCTTTTGGTTTGGTTGCCGAAGTAAATTTTCCTTACCAATCAAGATTTGTATTATTGGATATGTCTATTAGAAAAAAATATCATCTTTTCAATGTTACCTTAACTGAGATATTCTCCATCTGATGATTACCTTTTCATTATTTTGATAATCTACTATATTGCATTTATTAAGTTTTTATCGTCACTATATTTATAATAACCACATTAAAACGTTTCCTCCATTTATCTTGAACATAACATTATTATTATTATGTCTTTACAAAAATACGTTAATATTATTATCTTTATAATTGTTATATGTGAACTCATATTACAATCTCAAAATTTAGTATTAAGATATTTTTATAATCTCGTGCATCACTCGGGTATTCAACTAGTTAAAAAATGGTATTTCTCTTTTTCACAAAACTACACATCGGCTTTATCAATAGTTATCGGGAAAAATTAGATTTATAAGCCAATTATTTTAACTCTTTTAGAACATGGCCCAAAAAGTTTATTATTTGCTCGATTTCTTTCTTTCTTCTTTCCCTTTGTGTTCTCTCTCGCGATCTCTCACTCATTCTCTGCCCTTTTCTTCTATCTCTATCGCGCGCCCATCTCTGCTTCTTTTTTCTCTCTCGCATTTTCTCCATGCTTCTCTATCTCGTGCATGGTGCGGAGAATCAACGATTGAGTTCAAAAACCACCATTAAAAATAATTTCAGATCTAGTTGAGGAGGAAAAATGACAGAACCCATTTTTTGAAGTCCGTGGAGAGGAGTGAAGCTTCATATTTTTGAAGGTCGTGGTTCTCCAACGAAAGAATTCAAAAATTTTATTTTATTTTATGTTATCAATTTCTGAGTTTCTAGTATTTTGAGAGATAGATGAAGAAGAAGAATGAGGTGACAAGTTTGGGTATGAGAAGGGGTATGATATCGAATTGTATATAAAAATATACTACATATATACAATGATATATTAAAATATACTACGATATACTGATAATATATTAAAATATATTACAGTACATTGATGATATATTAAAATATATCAATGATATATAAATATATACTCATGATATATTTTTATATACCATAATATACCTGTACATGAAAATTTTCAGTTTATAAGAGAAAAATTATAATAAAAAAAAACCAACTATTCTTATAAATATAATTTTTTTTCGACAATTCTCTAAATATTTTCAAAAATAATTTATTTCTCTAAGCAAGCCTAGTTATGGTGCTATGTAACAATTTGTCAAGAAATAAAACGGCCGAAGAAATAAAAGGGCGGAACAAATAAGTTCAAGAAAAAAAAGGAAGAAATCGATTTCCCGGTAATAAAATCCGCGTTGTCTCCTTCGGAGTAAAGCGAAAAGAGAGAAACGTATTACTCTCGTTTGGTCTCCCCGTTTGTTTCCCAGGAAAATTAAAATTCTTCATTGTAACGGGGTTATATTGTCCTCCTATGTTCACTCTCATCTGAATTTAGTTCTTTGAATTTGTTAGGTATAGGATTATCAAGATTTAGGTGTAACTAGAATAGATCGAGACCCACTTTCTTTCTCTCTGCATCGGATCGGAAATTAGTGGAGGAGCAACATGGACAATATCATGAACAAGCTTCGTAACTTGGACGCGTACCCTAAAATCAACGAGGACTTCTATAGCCGTACTCTCTCCGGTGGCGTTATTACTCTCGCTTCCTCCATCGTCATGCTTTTACTTTTCATCTCCGAACTGCGTAGGCCCCAGTTCTTCCATTCCTTTCTTTTTGTTTTATTTTTAGTAATTCTGCATATGATTAGTGTTTTACAATTACGGATAAATTTTTCATTTTGATCTATGATCTACTCATTGGTCATAATCAAGGAGGCCAGGAATGTTCAATCAGGCACCTTGGTATTGTGTTAGGATTGCAGAGATTTTCTGAATGTGATTTTCAGTGTAAACGTAGTTTCCTTCTCATCGTACACTGCTATAAGAACAGCCGAGACAATTTGAATTGCTTTCTTTCTACTTGTTAAAAAAGCGTTTTGTTGCAGGCTTATATCTCCATGCTGTAACGGAGACAAAGCTTGTAGTGGATACTTCAAGAGGAGAAACTCTACGAATCAATGTAATTTCCTGAAACCTGAAATATAATGTGTGGCGTTATATGCAATTGTGTACGTTTAGACCTCATGTTACACTAACACATAGTTTTTTAATATTCTTTGTTTATAATATTGATTTGATAAATTATTATGTTATTAGAAGTCCTTAAAGAATGTTTCTGTGTTATAGTTAAATTGATTCACCCTGGTGATATCCCCGATGTTGAATGTGCAGTTTGATGTCACTTTTCCTGCGCTTCCATGTTCTATACTAAGTCTCGATGCTATGGACATCAGTGGAGAGCAGCATCTTGATGTGGTATGCATCTCAAGCTGTATTACATATGCCTGTGAATGATTGTTGTCTGTTTGTGTTTCTATGCCAAAAGAGACACAAAAACACATACACAAACCTATTGCTGCTCAATGTTTGTGAAATTGTTCTTGATATTAAGGCTAACAAAATATGTTTTTCTTTCCCTCTTTCCATGTCCTGTATGATTTTAGAAACATGACATAATCAAGAAAAGATTGGATTCTCATGGCAATGTGATAGAAGTGAGGCAGGATGGGATTGGGGCTCCTAAGGTCGGTGTGACAACTCTCTCTCTCTCTCTCTCTAGTTGTGTGTGCATAATTTGTGTGTGGCATTCCTTTAAGGACTCCATTAAGCATCTTCAAGTTTTTTTTTCTTATATTTTCATAGAAAAAAATCTTTAAGTTTTCTTTTGTATTGTCAGTATTACGTGGATTAGAATTGCTATTTTCACATATGATGAATTTAATTGCGAAATCAAGCAGCAAAAACTATGTAGTTTCCAAAAAACATAGAAGCCTTTTTTTGTAGTCTGGGAGGAAGACAAAAGTTGTGTAATTTTAGTATCACTATCACCTTTTTCTACTGAGAGACTTAGTGTGGAAGAAGACAAGTCCAATTAGTTTTATTCCATGGTTAAAGATTGTGTCTTGTGGGCATGCATATAGAGGTGATATGACAGTATTTATAATCTAGGTGTAAAGCAAGCCTCTAACACGCGCTTCTGCAAATATCTTTAAGCTCTCTGGCTCTTGTTGAATGTAATTTTCTGGCTACATTCTGTAGAGGGTTTCTCTAAACATCTAAAATTTAGTGATCACCTTATTCTTTTTGCATCCGGCAAATGTAGGTTGTAACCTTGTTTGTTAGCCTACATTGCTGTCAAGATCTGATTATACTTTCTCTGCTATAATTATGTTCATTTTGCTTATTTCTCTTTATGCTTTGCGCAGATTGAAAATCCCTTGCAGAGACATGGTGGCAGGCTGGAGCATAATGAGACATATTGCGGTTCCTGCTATGGAGCTGAAGCGGTATGCAGGAATATGATTAATTCTGGACCATTATTTTGTATTAATTTCAGTGCTATAGTCATTCTAGCCTGTAACACGAGTCTAGGTTGTTTGGTCAATGGAACTTGATATATTGTAAATAATTCATACTGTAGTTTACGTTATTTGTGAGAACTCTATTACAATTCACAGATGATGACAATTTGAAGCCAACTTAATAGGGCATGATGAATAGTTAAGTTGTAACCATGTGTTTGTCACTCTTCCTGTTTTGGCAATTATTTTCCTTGATAAATACTTGGAACGATTAAACATTGTGAATAAACTAATCAACCTTAGAGCTGTAAGCTGTAGAAGTAGAACATTATGTGGTTGTCATTGTGGGTATTGACTGAGTAATCATCATGCACTTATGATAATTAAATTTCAATAATAATTATTCACATTTCTTTGTTGTCCACTATAATTCCAAGTTTCTTCATTCTTGAGTCCTCGGCAGGTGGAGCCAAATGTTTGGCTATATTCTGTGTGAAAAAGTTTCTATAGGAACTTTCTTCAGCTTCTTGCTTTTCATTATCCTTCAACCTTTTGGTTTCTCTTCTTTTGCCAGTCAGACGAGGATTGTTGCAACTCCTGTGAAGACGTTCGAGAAGCTTATCGTAAAAAAGGTTGGGCCATGTCAAATCCAGATTTGATTGACCAGGTATGTGTCAGCATGCCAGCTTAATATAAAAACTGAAGCCTACATTTTTATATTCTGGGGCTTTTGCATTCTTTGATTTGGATAGGTTTGCTCACAGAAGTACCTGTATTATAAGTTCCTTTGGTTTATCATTACAAATTTTACACTTTTATTTTGGTTGGTATTATTAAAAACTTAAAGTATGAGGCAACATGAATGTTTTTTCTAAATAAAAATTGTGACCAAAACTCTTTAAACAGTTTTATTTACATTGGAGGTAAACTTGTAGCAAAAAGGCTAACTGTTTCATGGATAGAGATGCAATATTATCCACGGATTTGGGTATCCATGGGTACCTGACCCTAACGGATAAGGTAAAGGGGTTTTAAAATGGGTTTGGGTAAGGTATGGGTACACAAAAAAACCCATGAGGATATGGGTAGGGTGCGAGTTTAGGGATATCCATCCCCAATATATATGTATATTGTATGTATTAATTTCTATTTTTATTAAATAACTGTATGTATAATTTTTATGGTGTAAGGATCAAGTTGCGAAAATATTTAGGAAGAAAAGAAACACCTAGTTGATCATTAGTAAATTTAAATTTTGAAGTTTTCAATATTTAAATGTGTTTTAATTTATGTTTATTTTGATTTTCGTAACTTGAAACATTATTGTGAGATTTTGACATGAATATATGAAAATAATTTCATTATTTTTAAATTTATTGCCAATTAATTATAGATTGCGGGTAAAAAAACCACTGGTTACCTATACCCAAATGGGTATTTCCCATACCCTACCCATGAAATTTTCATATTTATGGAGGTGAATATGGGGATGAAAAATGTTCGTGGGGGTGGGGGTGGGGTGGGTGTGGCACTATCCATACCATATCCTACCCATTTACTTTCCTATTCATGGATAGATTGCCGTATGGCATTTCACATAATTGATCAAGAGTTGAAAAAAATATTTTTACATTTTCCTATGTTATTTGGAAATTTTTTTATCAGTATGTTATTATGAAATAATTCCGATGTCATAGTCAAATAAGAGGCTGCTTGATGCTAACTGTTTATGTCGTCACTGGAAGCAAATGATCAGAAAAGCATTTGACAGTTAGGTCTTGTCTCTATGTGATTTAACTTTTACTTTAATTGGTTTAGTATTGTGTCCGTCCCATGGAAATTTATATGCTCCTCAAATATAGACCAATTCCATAACGTGAATGTATTCTTGGATAATAATATTTATATCTTTTGAGTAACCAAATATTCTATCAAAATGATACCAATGTTTCTAGTCTTTTATTTGCCTCTTAGTGCAAAAGAGAAGGTTTTCTCCAGAGGATCAAAGACGAAGAAGGTGAAGGCTGTAATGTTTATGGATTCTTGGAAGTCAATAAGGTTGCTGGAAATTTTCATTTTGCACCTGGGAAAAGTTTTCAACAGTCGAATGTTCATGTACATGATCTTTTGGCTTTTCAAAAGGATAGCTTCAATGTAAGAAATGATGTTATATTTTCTGTTACATGTTAACGTTTAAGAAATACTTTTCCTTTTTTCTTTGTGGAGAAGCTCTCACATTTATTTTACAACATTTTACTCAGATAAGTCACAAGATCAATAGACTAACTTTTGGAGAGTATTTCCCAGGTGTGGTGAACCCTCTTGACAGGTAGGCATTTGTTTTTCCCTTCATCAGTCAGCTACTCTATGTACCTTTAAACTTCATTCGTCTAACTTTGGTCGCTTATTATGTTAGTATTTTTTTCATGCTTATCATATTTCATTTCTTTGTTTTCAATTTTAAAGTGTGCAATGGACACAAAAAGCTCCAAGTGGGATGTATCAATATTTCATCAAGGTTAGTCTTCTGGATGATTGCCATTCCCTCTCTCTACCACTCTCTCTCATTATTTGCCATTTGTTATCGGTCAGATTTTCTTTGATTCGTGTTTGGTATATATCTCCAAGCTTGAATTGCTAAGCAATTTGGCTTGTAAGAGTTCATATTGCTTGATAATGAAAGAAGAGTTCAGTTCATGATTTATATTCTTATGACAATTCTTTTACTTGGTGAGTGTAAATGTATGAATCACAAAAATCCTCGTGATCTTGAACAGATGCATCAGAAGCCGAACCATAAAGACACTAGTTACAACCTAAGGACCTGTGTCTATCATAAGCGAAAGCAAGAACCCGGCCAATTCTTCACAGGGCTCAACTCTGTAAAGATAACCCAATTCCAATATTTCAAATTTCCCAAAAAAGAAACAGAAAAACATATTGAGCAGAGTGCTAACAAGCCTTTAAAAGTTCCAACATTTCTCTCAAGCCAAATGGTCCAAAACATGGCCAAATGAAGTATTGCCCAGAAACTAGCATCCAAAATACAAGGCACTCCTTCCAACAAGAGAACTCCGAAATCTAATCATCACCACACAGCAAATACCAACACTTTTAAAACTAGACGCCATTGGGACTATGAAAATGGGTAGTGAAGAGAAAGATATATGTCAGACTCCTCGCTTTGACAATCTATTAACAAGATATGCATGAAATTTCCAGCCTTTCTTGTCATAATTACTTCCAGCCATTTTTAGTGCAGACATCTTCAAGTGATGCAGAAAAGATGTGTAGCAAAAATTCATACGTCATTTCCTTGTGCCTAAATGCGTTTACTTGGAGGATGCATGAGTAAATGTCGTATACCTTGCTTCTGCAACTGAAAAATTAGAGAAGAACCTCTTCATAGCTTTTCTCGAAGGCCTAACTTTAGTTTTTGGAGCTGAAACGTAGTATAAGTAAACACTGTATAAGGCTGAAACAGGACATAATGTGAGGTACTTCTTCTAGGGTTCCTTTGATTTGCCCCGTTCTATTTAATGCCACGGTGAATTATCTCAGAAGCCGAACCATAAAGACACTAACTACAACCTAAGGACTTGTATCTATCATAAGCGAAAGCAAGTCCCGGCCAATTCTTCACAGTGCTTTCTAAGATAGGGGGTCCTATAACACTTCAATATTTATGCGCAGCCAGGCTAGCGCATGTGGTAAGTGCGAAGTTGGGTCTTGACTCCATGGTCCCAGGTCCGATTCCCCACTTGTGGTTTGCTTGGTGAATTACCAGGAGTACATCAATGGGTGGGCGGCAATCATTTCACCTCCCCGGATTGGTGCTGCCTGGGTGGGTCTAAAATGGGCCCTGTAGGTCATCAAATCTTTTTTTTCCAAAGATATATGCTTGTAATCCTGGTTGATTAGGAAAAGAAATGCTCATCTTCGTGGAAGTACTTGATAACTTATCTTATCTTTCTAATGGGAAAAAATCCATCTAATAATGAAGATAAATGTTGATCTGCTACCTGAAATTTAACTAAAATGTCTGTTGCAGGTTGTTCCTACTGTGTACAAAGATGTAAGTGGGAATACAATTCAGTCAAATCAGGTGAGCTAACCTCAATGACTTCTTGTTTTATGAATTTTCCGGACAAAGTCTTGCATTCAATTAACTATTAGATTGCATATGGTCCTTGCAGTTCTCTGTCACGGAACATTTCAGGAGTGCAGATGTGGGGCGCCTTCAGTCTCTTCCTGGAGTTTTCTTCTTTTATGACCTTTCTCCCATCAAGGTGGATTTTATTTTTCATGCCCAATTGTAGAAGATATATTTTCTTTTCTGTATTTGATGCTAGTGGACAATTAAAGCATTATGTGGAAGTTAGAAGTAATTTCTCTCTCATCCTTCAACCTATTTGGCTTGCTTACTGCAGGTGACGTTCACAGAGGAGCATGTGTCATTCCTGCACTTTTTAACAAACGTTTGCGCTATAGTTGGAGGTAAATTTTTTTAAAAAAATTCCTCTTGAATTTATTCATTACGATTACCC